>PVJD01020134.1:0-10141 GCA_004026545.1 Mormoops blainvillei
ACCTACAGCCCGGATTACTCTACGCAGCAAAGCCGTCATTCAGAACGGAAGGGCAGACTCGTGCCTCCCAGACACGGCAAAGCTGAAGGAGCCCAGCACCACCAAGCCATTATTACACGAGATGCTAAAAAGGGGCTTATCTAAGAAAAAGAAGATCAAAAGCGTGAACATTGAAAAGGCAACACATTCACAACTATCAACAACTGAACCTAAAAAACAAAAAAACAAACAAAAACCTGAAACTAAGCAAATAACCAGAACAGGAACAGGGTCCTAGTAAGGAGGTCATTTGGAGGGCCGTCAGCTGGGACGGGAAGGGGGAGGCTGGGGGCAAAGGTGTGGGGACTAAAAAGCGTAAGTGGCAGGTACAAAATAGTCGGGGGAGGGTACGAACAGTGTAGGGAACGGAGAAGCCAAAGAACTTGCACTCATGACTCGTGGACATGAGCTAAGCCGGGGGTGGTGACGGCTGGAGGGCAGGGGAGTACCGGGCGGAGCGGGGCAAAGGGGAAAAAAATGGGGACAACTGTAATAACATAATAAAACATACTTAAAAAATAAATACAAAAAATAGCATCTTGTTCTTATTTCTTGGATAAAATGTCTTCTCATAGGATATTGATGACAGCAGACCTATCTATTTATTTATCTATTTTGGTGTTAGTGAGGTTTCTCCCTCTAGGTTCTGTTTCCTCCACCTTTTTTTTTTTTTTTTTGGTCTGTTTTCGTGTCTGTATTTCATAGCAAAGGCTCTTCTCGGATGTTGGTAACTTCTGGTTGCCTGCTCGTGATTAAAAGCCAGGAAATTAAAGAGCTGCCAGAGACCCGGAGCGTGTAGGTTTGGCTTACTGATTTTGAGCTTCCCCCAGGGCGACAGAGGCAGGTGGTTTCTCGGGGACTCTCCTGGCGTCTTAGGGTCTTTGGATTTCAGAGAGTGCAGGGGTCGGGGGGAGCAGTGACCCAGCGGTGTGGACAGGGGAGGGGAGTTGCCCGCAGGCCCCGGCCGCACGGACCGCGCAGCTCTCGCTCCCGGGCCCCTCCGAATCCGGGCTGTGTGTGGGCTGGCTCCCGCCTGTTCCTGCCGCTGTGGGTTTGCTCGTGTCTCCAGAGCCAGTCACCCCTGACCCTCTTCTGTCCAGGGCCAGGCTTTTGCCATTGCTTCTTTTTTTCTCCATATATCTTTAAAAAAATCCGTTTGCTTTGGTTTTCGTGGGGCTTTGGGACAGAGTGAAAGGACACGCTTAGTCTACCCTGGGAGTCAGCCCGGTGATGCTCCGAATCCACAAAGAGGCCGTACCCCGTGGTCTTCTGTTTACCGAGCGAAGAGCGAAAAATGTTGCCTGTAGGAGAAATGGGCAAGCACAGGCTCCGGCACTAACCATGCTCCTTTTAATTACAGAACCTTTCATTACAAAATCATACGCACGTGACTCTGTAACATGATAATATCACACTCAAGCACACCATGACATTTCAGGTGACATGCTCAAATTAAAACTATAAATTATTGCACCCATATTATTACCCTACCAACCACACTCAAGCAGGCCGTACTTCTGCTGGACCCTGTATATTAGGTAATGTAAAATTTACAGAGCAGATGGCCAAGGAAAAAAAGATAAAAGAATAGATTTGAATGTACACATTAAACCCTGTGTCCTGTGCACACGGACCGCCCTTTTCAACAACCTAGGAAACATCCGAAGCACCTAATCACGTTAACTTACAGTGGACAGTGTGGGAAGTGTGTGCGATTTAGAAATATGTCATTAGGACTTGGGAACGATTTTAGTTTTATTAAAACCATAACTCAGGCAGTGTAGCCACACTTTTTTTTTTTTTAACTGAGAACCTTGGGTAGAGCCGTTCCAGGTGAAGTTGGGGTTTGAGACTGGACTTCCCGGGGGCTCACTCAGAGTAGCCTCTGGGCAGTGAGACAGCTTGAAGAGCTCCGATGGGACATTCCCGCTTCCAAGTGTAAATTCATTGAGCTTAACCTTGTCGCCTTCCGCCCCATACACAGGACTGCAGGAGGCATTTTAACCCCATACAAGTGTGTAGAGTTGTCAGTCGTCTGGTTGATCCCTCAGCTGCGGAAAGGGGGTGAACAAGAGAGACAGAGTTCTGCAAGAGGCGGCTCAAAAGGTTGGGGGCAGGGGAGGGACCGTTGGGTTTGCAGAAAGAGACATTGGAAGATGCATGAGGTGGGCGTAGGAGTGGGAGTGAGGCAGCTTCAGTGTTTTGAAGTCAGAACTATGAGAAAGTGTTTGTTGAAAAGGCGGAGCAGTCACTTTTGCTCTGTGCAGCCGCTGGCTCTGTTTCCATGTCTGTCCTGATGCCACAGGAGCAAAGGTCTCAGGTCGGGTGTGTGGCAGGCGGCGCTGAGCTGAGACTGGCTTGCATCTGGAAGCAGAGAGAATGTGTTTTGGAGAAGGACATGTGCCTCCGCCATGCTGGCCACCTTTTTGGAAGACAGAGTTCAGATAAACAAAAACCCAGAGGCCGTTCCTGTGAAATTATTGGTCTTGATTCCTTGTATACACTGACAGCTGGAGAGAGGCAGTAGGACATTTCAGTGTCATCAGGGACTTCTGCAAACGGAAACCATGAAGGGAATCACTCAGGAAAAGGCTGGCTAGGTTTGATCACCTAAACTAAACCTTTATGTTTCAGAAAAAGTGTAACTGAAGGAAAGCAACAAATGGGGAAAAATGAGACATATATCTGAGCAGGCATGTACATCCTCAGTATTTAAGAGTTCACACAAAATGATAAGATGCTAAAATTCTAGTAGAAAAATGATCTAAGGGCTATTCCTGGAAGAAATGCAGACTGCCGGTACACACCAAGTAACACTCGGCGGCAGGATGAGTGAGATTACCGAGTAAAGAGAACGTTTTACTTTTCGAATTAGGAAGTATTTTCTGGGAATGGTCATATTTAACCTTGAGGTAGGGATAATCATTATTCCCCCTTTTCAGATGTAGAAATTGGAGTATTGAGGTGTTAATTTACTTGCCATTAGGTAATTAGCCTAAGTCGGCTCTGTAAACCCCCTCCCGTCATAAATACATGCCGTCTGGCAGCTGCTTTCAAACCATAGTATCCATCTGTGTATGGCAGTGACAGGTCTTCATTTTTGATGAGTGTGTAGCATTTTATGAGTGATTGTCGTAGAATTTATTTAATACATCCTCCGTTTGACGGTGTGTGAGGGCCGCCCGTTTTTTGTTGTTCTTCTGCAGTGTAACGCTGTCGCGAGCGTTTCTGTGCCTGCCTTGGCCCCCACGGGCGCGCTCCTGCTGGGGAGAGTCCTCGAAATGGCTGCGGGGACCACAGGCACGTGCGTTTAACCTGCGGGGAGCAAAGGGCGTCTGCGTTATTTGGGTCATAGGGTATGTGCGTTAAGCGTTCCCCAGAGTGTGTGAAACTCCCCTTTATAATGACCCCTCAGCCTTTACTGAGCCCACGTACAATTGATGACCATCTTCTCAGGACTGGCCCAGATTTTCGGTGGTGTTGCGTTATAGCTTCATAGGTGGATTTAATGACATGTGATTTTTTTTTTTAAACTGTTGACTCCTCCTATACAAGACACGTCCCAGTTCATTGGCCTGCCTGTATGTGGATCCATGTGTTTCCGCTGGGAATGGGATTCTTCATCCAATGCGTGTTCTTGCTTGTTATTTGTGTAGGACAGTGCGTCTCCTCAGTTAGTACCTGCTCATCTTACTGAGCTGCTGCTGTTGCTTTTAGTTTTTCACTTAATTTTCGTAGACATTCCAGATCCGTAAGTACAATCTGCAAATAAATGTTTGTCTCCTTCCTCCCAATATTATTCTTTTTATTTAGTTTGTAATTTGTATTATCTGTGTCTTCCAAAACAGTGTTAAATGAGAGCGATGATAGTGGGTCTCCTTGGCTTAATTCTGACATTAACGGGGATGATTCTAGTTTTTCACTGTCTTCTCATTTGAGGACTCCTCCCGCCCCCATGTCATCTTCCTAAGGATTAAATGTTGCTCATTTGAGCCTTTTTTTCTTTTTTACTGCTAATGGAGCCTAGATTTTTTTTCCACCAAAATTTCATTTCATAAATAGTTTGAACCAAAAAGCATTTCCTATATTTTTCTTTTATAGAATACCTAAACTCAGTGTTCTAAGTAAGACAAAATGGATACATTTGGGTCCTTCTTCTGAACTCTGACCAACATCACACTTCCACACTATGGGTGCATTTTCTTTGATAATGTGATGGGTGGGAGATGATTGTGTTGGAACATGAACGTGAGGGTGGGGAGCCTGCATTATATAAAAATGTTCAAGGCGCGTGGTGTCGTTTAGTCAGTGATTCCTGGGCTGACTGACCATCAGAGAACCCTGCCGGGGAGAACGGGGGCAGGGGCGATGTTTGAGGCCCAGATGTCCAGGGTCCTCCTCTGACTCTGGGGCAGGCCCTGGGCGTCTGTATTTGAGGGGCTTCCCAGGTGACCTGATCAGCCAGGCTTGGTCCATTGTTTCTGGAAGCCTACCCAGATGATCTTGAATCCTTTTCTAAAAAATTAATTAATTACATTTTTAATTGAATTGATAGGGGTGACATAGGTTAATAAAATTATACAGGTTTGAGGTGTACAGATCTACAGTACATCACCTGTATGTTGCATTGTGTGTTCACTGCCCCAAGCCAAGTCTCCTTCCATTACCGTTTGTCCCCGACCCCCGCACCCTCTTCTGCGGATGACCTTAAATCTTATACTTGCCTGCCAGATGAAGTAGGCCGTGCTGTGTTGAAAGACTCAGTTTGGAATCATGTTTCTAATAGGTAAACAATATGAGAAACACTTTGAACTCCACGGCCATGCCCCCCCCGCCAATGCCCCAGGACGCCTGCCTCATGGCTTCTGGCTAGTCAGCTGGTTGCAGTGAAGACGCTCCTGTGTGTCCATGGCGGGTGTCTTGCACACCTTCCGTGCTTGAGGGCAGTGTTGTACTTGTTGTTTTGCATTCTGTTCCGTACGTCGCTGAGCCGTTTTGTTGTAAGATCATGTCTGGTGGGGCTGCCAGTCCAGCAAGGCTTCGCCCTCCCAGGAGAGGCTACATTTATTGTGTTCTGTCTAATAGCTTCTCGTCGACACTTGAGGTGAGCCGTGTTGTTGAAGATTTTATTAATATTTTAAATTTGAATGTTTCAAAAAATCTTGTTAAACCTTCATTATGTTGTGATTATTCAGAGTAACAACACTTCAGGTACATTCGATGCTATATAAGGAATAGCACAAGAAAATTTAAAGGTATTAAATTACCATAAAGTGATCTGAATAGCTTGTGCTTTTGCCAGTGTTTTTAACTGTTTCAGTTTCACTAGGATGGTGAGGGAGGATCTCACAGGAAGTTGTTAGGACATATTAATATTAATATGTCTTTTTTTTTTAGATTTTATTTATTTATATTTAGACAGAGGGGAAGGGAGGGAGGAGGAGAGGGAGAGAAACATCAACGTGTGGTTGCCTCTCGTGCGCCCCCTAGTGGGGTCCTGGCCTGCAAGCCAGGTGTGTGCCCTGACTGGGAATTGAACCGGTGACCTTTTGGTTCACAGGCTGACACTCAGTCTGCTGAGCCACACCAACCGGGGCGGAATATTAATATGTCTTAATGTTAGTTTGCCACAGTCATGAAAACAGTTTGCCTGATGTCACTGCTGCGAAGACACCCACGCGACTGTGACAGAAGGCTCCCCCTGAAGGCTGTGCTGTCTGCGAGAATGCTCTGAGTATTCCAGCAAAGTGCTGCCAAGCGGCACCAGCAGGATGTGGTTGGATTTGAGAGCTGAGGGCCCGAAAGTGCTCCAGGCCACTGCTGCCGTGGGGCCCTTTGCTGGTGTCTTCAGGGCAAAGTGCGGGGCTGGAAGGACATCGGTGTCCACTTGACCCCGCACTATGTGTTTATTTCCACCACTGCCCACGGGAGTGTGTGCGAGTGCGTGTCAGCAGCGCTGGGCCCCAGAAAGACAGAATTACGTGGCTCGGGACACACAGCTGCTGCAAATCCTTCTTTTCAAAAATTTAAATAAAATTCTTTCAAACAGACAGAAAAATAGTAGCAGTTATAATGACAAAAACATGTAGCCAGCACTGCTCCAGTGCTCTTTCTTTCTATTTGTGTATTTTTATATATTATCTCACTAACTCCAGGAGATAGACAGGATTGTTAACCTTACTTTACAGACGGAGAAACTGAGATTCAGACCGTCAATGAAGTAACTTGGTCTAAAGTGACATAGTTGGCAAATGGCACAGGTTAGATTTGAACCCAGGCAGTCCGAACTCGGACTCACTCAGCAAGTATTTATGGAGTGTCTTCCGTAGGCCTGGCACTGCCAGGGTGGGGACGCAGTCATGAAAAGGCACCCTGTTTTGGCCATCAGACAAGTCAGGAGCTTAACTCCTTGGGAATGTGGATTTATTTAAATACAAGGGGCGTAACTTTTTCATGGGGCAAGGTGGCCAGTCCAGGCCACAGACTTAGAAGTCAGGTTTCCGGCCTGCCTGCTAGGCCCTGCAGCTTCCTTAGCCCTGGGCCAGTAGTCAGTTTGTCTGTACTGTCTGCAGTGCACTCCAGAGAGGCGGCTGAACTGGGAGTGATCTGGAGTTTTTTAAGCTCGGTATATGTTGACTCTTCTGGGAAGCTCCCGGGCTCCAGGTTGGCTTTGGACTCACCTGTGGGTCTGGGGAGCCCTGGGGCGGGAGACCGGTGGGTGCAGGCGTCCTTGGCTGTCGGTGGAACTTGGGAGAGCCCGCACGTGGGTCTCGGGGCCTGGCCTGGCCCAAGCTCTCGCGACACCAAGACCTCTGGTCCTGGGGGACCGCGCAGTAAGATGTGAATTAAGTGGAGCTGACTTGGTCTTTTTTGTTGTTGTTGTTGTTTTTTGTCTCCTCAAACCCTGTTCCTTCACTCTGTTCAAAATAGTAAAATTAACACATGGTAAAATACATTTAAAAATCATGAAATTAATTTCTTAGAATTTGGAATGTATTACCAGCTCAAAAAAATCAGCATCGAGCATCTTGAAAGAAATGTGTAAAAAGGAGTGAATTAATCAAGGCATTTTCAGCGCTGCCAGCAAGTGTGTGTATTCGTCCTACACATCGCAGCGGGGCGGGGCTCCCTGCGCAGCCCCGACGCTCAGCGGCGGGACCTGCTTTTCAGGCAGATGGTTCTGGGTGGTGCTTCCCCTCCCCCACTTTTTTTTTTCTTCTTTTAAATGTAGGAGATTAGCGAGTGCTTTGGGAACAGACAGCAGTATCCTGGCGTTCATTTCAGCTGAGACTGTTGGCATCGATCCCACTGAGCGTCTTGACAGAAAGTGGGCTCGCTCTGCAATGGGGCGGTGAAGAGGCGCTTCTGTCAGATATTCGCGGGGGGCGGCAGGAGCTGTCGCCGCCACGTGCCGTGGCGTTTCAAGACAATTCTGTGACTGCTCTCTGACCCCCGCCCCCCGAAGGCCACAAGTTTGGGGGCATTGAGAGCAGCCCGGGAGGCGGCGGCCGCGCGTCGGAGTGCGGGCTCGCCCTCCGCTCGCTGGCGGTTCGGTTCCGGACGGCGGGATTAATGCCTCACCGCCTCATTGTCCCTGTTTGCTCATTTTCACAGTAGTGATGCCATTCGCTTTCTTCCCAGGGTTTTCGTAAAGGCCGAAAGAGTGTAAAAGCACCTCTAAAGTTATTAAAGATCCACAGGTGTAATTTATGGGTTCCTATCTGCGTACCGGAATTTTTCTGATCGAAACGAGCACAGCGTTTCATGTTTTGGCAACTGCTGGCTTATCCGAAATTAGTGTTTGAGTCCCAGCCGCCGCAGCTGTTTTAAAAAAAAAAAAATTTCAAGGGACGCTCCCGAGCCTTGCTATCTTAGGACTTGGGGCGCTCACAATAAAAGAAGAGTGGGGTGCGGGGAGAGTGTCATTATCTAAACATGTGTCGATGGCTTTGTGCTTCTAGGTACAGCAAGCTCGGCTACGCAGGCAACACCGAGCCCCAGTTCATTATCCCTTCATGTAAGTAAAGCTCCGCCCCGGGGGGTGGGTTGTTTCCCAGAGCTGTTCTAAGCATTCTCGTTCTGTTCCTCAAGGTCCCTTAATTCACCTGCCACCTTCGTTTAGAAGCTTGTTCCGGTTACGGGGGAGGGTTCTTTGTTTTGACACCTAGTTCCTGAATGTTGTTACTGGCTGCAGCTGTGACCCCCAACCCCCCCAACTTTCTGCCAGCCCTTTGTCACTGTCATTGGTGTCAGCCAGGGTGGTTGGTAGGGGCCTTGCCTTCCATCATAAATGTCTGGATTATTCAGAAGACGTGTGTGTGTCTCTTTAAGGTTAATGGGTCATTGGAGGTCAGTACAGCCTTATTCACGAGCGGCTTTGCGGCCTGAATATCCACGGTACTTACTGTTCACTCTAATGGGAGGCGCTTTGTTTTCTGCAACGAGAGGCCTGGCGACTGCTTTGCTGTGTGCAGGGGTGTTCTGTCGTTCACAGCGTAGTCAGCAGAGAAGGAGAAACCGAAAGGAGAAATGCCCTCACAGTTTGGCAAGAGAGCGCCCTGCGCCTCGCTGTGCCCTGCAGGGTTTCTCCCGGGGCCTTCTGCTCGGCCTTGTCTCTGTCGGGCGGAGGCGGAGACAGAGCTCCCGTGTCTCTTCCTCTTCCTGTGAGGACCAAGGACGGACACCAGTCGTTTTGGATGCGGGCCCGCCCTCATGACCTCATTTAACTGTATTTATCTCTCCATAGGCCGTACCCCCCAATTCCGTCCCACTGGGGGTTAGGGCTTCAGCATGTGACTTTTGAGGGGACACACTTCAGGCCGTGACAGTTGGCATTCTGCAGGATGGGCGAGTCTTTTGGGAATCTTGTGATCGCCCCAGAGGGTGACCATTCCACCGGAACGGCGACTTGGCCCTTCTGGCTTTTCAGAGCAGGCGGGGTTTTAACCGTTTTAAGTGCCGCAGCAGCTCCGAAAGGCTGACCTTGCACCTGCGCTTTGGAGCTTGGCGTTAAAACTGTCGGCAGCGCGCAGTTGTCTGCGCCTTTTCACCCGTCAGCGTTCGCGGCACTGTGTTCACCGTCAGAAGGCAGGGCCCTCCGAGATCGGTGCCGCGGATGCTTTGCAGTGGCGGAAGCTGCAGAGACACTAAAAATGTCCAAGGGGCGGGAGTGAAAGAGGACCCCTCTGTACTGTTGGCTGACCTGAGGCCAGGGAGAGAGCAGCGCAGGAGGCAGGCTAGTGTTTGGGGCAGGGAGGGGCTTGGTCACCTGGGCGCATGGCCCCCTGCTGTGTTAGAGCCGGAGCCGTTGTCCTGTGCATGAGTGAAGGCCAGGACGTGTGCTGCAGTGGCGTCCAGAGGGGAGGGGAGGGGAGGGCCGGTGTGGTGTGTGCCTGTGTGGGTGTGTGCGTGTGTGCCAGGTGCTCGGACCAGGCTCTCTGATCCTGGTGGACCCACAGGCAGGGGCCCCCGTTCCCGTGTATGAGGGGCGGCAGCACTCAGATGGTTCCGGAAATTGTGACTCCCAGCTGACATGGCAGATGTGGAAACAGAGAGGGGCCAGATGATGAAGGACTTTGAACTGCCCTCCTAAGGAATTTCAGTTTGCACACCAGGACTTTTCAAATGGTTCCTTTCTGAGGCTTCTGCTGGGACCTGGTCCCCTGGAGAAGAGAGGTGCCGAGGCTCATGCCCCGCCAGGGGGCAGCTCTGCTTGGCCCGACTCGTCTGAGCCTCTGTGCAGAATTCGCCTGATTGTTTAAAGAAAGGGCTTCCCTACCTTTTTTTTTTTTTTTAAGTTGTGGGAGAATCTTGGGAATCACTGAAAAGTTTCAGAAGAGGAGCGTTTGTGTGGGAGGGGAAGGGAGGGTTGCGAGAAAGAAAGTGCATTTTAGACATTTGGAATTTGAAAAGTTCAGGTGTAAGGTCCAGCAGGCGGCTGGGGAAAATCTTTACCTCCCCCTCCCCCCAAAGCAAAAGATATATAATGAAGACCCGTGTACCCAGCACCCAGAATGAACAGATGTTAACGCGATTTCACCCGGTAAGTACCTGAGTGCATCAGCGTGAGAGCCAGCCCTCCTGCTCCCCGCCCTCCCCGCCC
>PVJD01020135.1:0-10141 GCA_004026545.1 Mormoops blainvillei
AGTACTGCTGGGAAAGGATGGGATTAGGTGAGGTGGAGAGGGATAGGTGTGGGGTATTAATGGGATAGGGTTTGTGTAAAAGGGTTAGTTAGGGGTGGAGTGAGGGGGGGTGACTTGGTCTGGATGGGTACCCAGACCCTTGCCCTGATTCTGAGTATAAAAGCCCCTCATTGCATATCTTTACTGGAGGAAGAGGGGAACTCCCTCAAATGCCTTTAGTGGTGATGTCTGAGGCAACCATGTCTTTCTTAGGAGTGGAGGTGGGGGGGGAGGAGTCTTGGAAGGTAGGGGCAGGAAATCACCTCTAAAGGCGAATACCTGAGCCTAGTTTCTGAGGGGGCACGCAGAGAGGTCCATATTGGGTTTGAGGGTGACATGCAGAGTCTCTGCCCTGGGAGGCCCCTGTCTTAAGAGGCTTATTTCACAGGATATCTGGGTGCCTCCATTTTCCATAGAACACACTGTTACCTATGAGCTTAGAAGACCCCATTATTCAGAAGGGTGGGTGGAAGGAAATTCAAACTTAATTTTTTGGGAGGGGGAAGTGACATGGGTCTCCAAAGAGATGAGAGGGCCCAAGATACTTGGGGAACCTGGACCTCACTTTGGGGGGGCGGTATTTCATTCCAAGTGGTCAATTTGGGAGAACTTATCTCTAGAACCTAGGGTTAAGAGGAAGAGCCCGTTTCTGAAGAAAAAAGGAAACTACTTGCTCTCTGGAAGGGGGGAGACCTCTTTTCGGGGCGGGGACCTACGTCTCAGGGGGATGAGGGCCGTGTTTCAGAGAGAGGCCGGGTTTTTGCTCCTGGGGGCAGGGCCGAAGGACTCCATTTCGACTCCCCGCAGAAGGACCCGCCCCGCAGGACCCAGCGCCTCGCCCTTACCTGCAGGCCCCGGCTCCGATGTGCGGACTCCAATCTCCCGGGCGCCGATTTGCGGGATCTGCGCCCTGCGCTCCGGGTGCACCGGGTCTCTGCCCCGCTTCCCCTAGCGACTCGCGGAGCTTCCTGGCTCCGCCGAGTCGCGCGGGCCAATCAGCGCTACTTGCCCCGGCCCTCGCTCACGCTGCAGCCAATGCCTGTGCCCGCCACGGGCCACCGCCCCCGGGGGGAGGAGGAAGGTGGGGCGGGGGTAGAGTCCGATCTCCAGCGGTGCAGGAGCCGGGGGCCTTGAGGAGGGACCGCGAGGGCCGTGAGCAAGGCTTGGAGGGGTGGAAGAGGCGGCCAAGGACCCCCATCAAGCCGGAGGGGAGCTTATTTGATGGGGGGTGGGGGGGTGGGGAACACGTCTTTAAAGGGGGGGCGGCTCTACTGGTTGATTTAACCTCGACCTTAATTATCTCTTGTCCCTTTTCTGGACCCTTGGGACTGCGGGTGTCTGTAGGTAACCCAGCTGCACTGGGCGGCCCAGAACCCAGGCTCTGGAACCCTAGAGTCAGACTCAGACAAGGTCTCAAGGTCTCATATGAAAAGGAGGGAAAGAGCATCATTCCTTGCTCGCCTCTACCCCCCAGTGCGGGAGCCCATGGCTCTCTCACTCTGCTCAGCCTCCGGAGCTGCAATTGACTTAACACGTCCTGGCCCACCAGCCCCAGAAGGCAAATAGCTTGCGCATTGTGGGTGTAAAGCAAAGAGCGCTGGACTAGGAGTCTATGGTTCCTTTTGCAAGATCTAGGGCAGGTCACTGCACCTCCCTGATTCTCAATTTTCTAAATAGAAATGGAAACAACATTGATAGTACCTCCTTCGTGGGTGTAAATGAGATCGGAGTTGTGATGAAGGTGCTTTAATAAAAATTAAAATGCTCTATGAAAACTAGTTAATACTAAAGTGTAAATGACTGATAGTCCTGTAGCTTTCTAAGGGTATCTGGAAAAACGATACATTGATTTAGGGGTAAAACCAGAGACAAAAAATTGCCCATCAGAACAACATGAGACCCCCAAAGGCTCATAATAAATGGTTGAATGGAGATTCCACACCTTAAAAGGCCAAGAAAGAGCACTGCTTGGTTTTCCCCACTCAGTCTCTCATCAGGTAACTATTTAGTCTCCTTGAATCTTGCAAAACCCTGAGACCCCACTTCCTGCCTTCCAGGAAACCAGGCTGCCTTATCTCTGATTAGACTGGAGGACTGTAGTCCTAGGAATGAAGAATTTAAGATAAATATAATGCAATCAAATAAATAAAAACTTTCAACAAACCACGTGTACCCTAGTGTGATCTGTGACTGTAGAGAACAAACAGAAACAATAAAAATAAATAATTCAAAGAAATAGACAGAAAAAGTATAAAAACAGACAGAAAATCTGCAGTTCTGCTGAAACTGAGAGAGCTTTGACAGTTTCTTTGGCTTGTTAAATTTGTCACCTTGCTTGTAGAACTTTATGAGGCCAGGGCTATAAATCTAGCAATTTTTCCTTTATACCTCCAGGGCTGTCCAATCTTTTGGCATCTCTGGGTGACACTGGAAGAAGAAGATTTGTCTTGGACCACATATTAAATACACAAACACTAATGAAAACTGATAAACAGAAAAAGTAAATATACGATTTTGTGTTGGGCCACATTCATAGCCATTCTGGGCCATGCATGGACCATGGGACTCGGGTTAGACACACCTGAAGCCATGAAGACAATCCCCTTTACTGCCCAAGATCCACCCAAAGCAGTAAAACTGTCGATAAACATGGAAGGAAATAAAGTCGTCAAAGAAAGCCAAGTGAAAGTGATGAAAAAATTTCATTGACTGAAATAGTCTCATTTTTGTTATTATCGTTACTATTATTTGTGGACATTTAAAGGAAGTGGACAATTTCATAAATTTCTGATGGGAGTACAAATGATCAGAGCTTTTCTGGAGAGAAACTAGGTATTCTATTTAAAAAAAAATTTTTTTTAAATGAGCTTACCCTTTGACCTACCAATTAAACCTCTATGAATTTATCCTAAAACAATAAATGGTACAAAAGCTTAGTAATAAAGTGGTTTACTGTCATTTTGTTTATTGTAGCAAAAAAACTGGAAACAAATGTACAATAATGGGGACTCTGAAGGGACACCTGTTGCATGGACAGAAAGCCTCCAATAAGCATGGGTGATGAGTAGTGAATGGCATGAAAATGTCATCTCAAAATACTAAGTGAACAAAGGCATTCACCAAGAAAGTTTATTTGATATTGTCCTATTTTTGTTAAATCCATATAAATATAGATAGATCACTGCCATCCAATAGAACTTCCCGTGATGGCAGAAATGCTCTGTATCTGTGCCATCCAACATGGCAGCCACTAACCACAGGTGGGTATCGACACTTGCCATGTCACTAGTTGACTGAGAAACTGAACTTTTAAATTTTATCAAATTTTAGTTTTAAGTTAAATAGTCACATGTGGTTAGTGGGTAACACATTGGACAGTGCTGATATAGATAGATAGATAGATAGATAGATAGATAGATAGATAAAAATAAATATCTATTAGTAGAAGTAGTTTTTCTGTTGAAATTATGGATGATTCTAATTTTACTGTATTTACATGCCACTAATTTCTAATTATTCTATAATGAATATATATTGTTCTAATACTAAAAATTTATATTTAAAATGAAAAACAAAAACCAAATAATCCAATTAAAAATGGTCAGAGGACCTGAATAGACATTTCTCCAAAGGGGACATACAAATGGCCAACAGAGATGTGAAAAGATGCTCAGTGTTACTACTCATCGGAGGGGAGCAAATCAAAACCACAATGAGATATTACCTCACAATTGTCAGAATGGTTATCATCAGTACATCAACAAATAACAGTCCTGACTGAGTTGCTCAGGTGGTTGGTACATCAAACCATACACCAAAATATCGCAGGTTCGATTCCCAGTCAGGGCACATACCTAGGTGGCTGGTTCAATCACCAGTCAGGGTGTGTATGGGAGGCAACTGATTGATGTTTCTCTGTTTCTCTCTCATGTCGATGTTTCTCTCTCTCTCTCTGTCTGTCTGTCTTTGTCTCTCTTTCTCAAATTAATAAACATATCCTCTGGTGGGGATTAAAAGAAATAACAAGTGTTGGCGAGGGAACCCTTGTGCACTGTGGGTGGGATTGCAAATTGGTGCAGCCACTATAGAAAAACTGTGGAGATTCCTCAAGAAATTTAAATATAGAGCTGCCATACGATCCAGTAATTCTACTTCTGGGTATTTATTTGAAGAAAACAAAAACACTAATTTGAAAAGATATACGTACACACTGCAATTCATTGCAGCATTACTACGATAGTAATAACCAAGAAGTGAAGGTAACCTAGATGTCCCTCAACAGATAAATGGGTAAAAAGATGTGGTATAAATACATAATGGAATATTATTCAGCCATGAAAAAGAAAGCTTGCCACTTGCAACAACATGGGTAGGCCTTAAAAGATACTATGCTAAATGAAATATGTCAGAAAAAGACAAATACCCTATGATTTCGCTTATATGTGGAATCTAAAAAGACAAAACAAATGAATAAACAAAACAGAAACAGACCTGTAAATGTGGAGAACAAGCTGATGGTTGCCAAAGGGAAGGTACGGTGGGGTATGAGAATAAAAATATAAAATAAAATGAAATGGAAAACAAAAAGCAAAAGTCTAAACCAACTGCAGCCCACCTTCTGCTTTGTATGACCTTCAAGCCATGATATAAAGTGGACTTTACATTTTACATGTAGGAAATAGTCCAAAGAAGAATAATATGTCATATCACATGAAAATTATATAAAGTTCAAATTTCAGTTTGCATGAATAAAGTTTATTTTGGAACACAACCATACCCCATCACTTATGCATTGTCTATTGCTGTGCTTGTGTTTCAGTGGCAGAGCTGAGTAGTTCAGACAGAGGTCGTATAGCTTGCAAAGCCAAAAGTATTTACTATCTGGCCTTAAAAAAAAAAAAAAAGAAAGAAAAGTTTGCCGACCCCTGCTCTAAAGCCATCAGGGGAAAAAAATGTGTGGAGTCATCATTCATCTGTTCATTCATTCATTCAGTCATTCAACTATCGAGCCCCTGCTGTGGGTGAGGCCCTTGCCCTGAGCATTTGGGAGGAGCTGCACTGTTTCTTTTAAGGAGGAGTGTGAGAGGGATATTTTGAGCCAGGTGCTTTGCAAGCTGATTCTCAAATAGCTTCATTATGACACTTGTGAAGAAAACTGTCCACCGGTGGAGAAAGCCCTTCTCACATTAACTCCCCTTGCATTTTCCACAGTTCCATGGCTTTTCTGTGTGGCTGCTCGGAGTGGCAGGTGTCTTCCAAGGGATGCTGAGAATGTTTTCCAGAGGCTGGCCAAGGTCTAGAATGGGAGTTCCTTTTAAAAGAGCAGTTCTGTTTGGGAGGGCTCTCTGTGCACCTCCCAAGAGGAGAAATGAGGGTGATGGAGTGTGAGGTTCTCAGGGCACCAGAAGTGTGAGCAGGAAAGACCCTCAGAGGTCAGCAACTGATTGAACAGAACGGGAATGGGCCAGAGATGAGAACTAACTTGCATAGAACCAGATTAGAATGTGTGCCTTATTTCTTAGGTCTGTGGTTTCCATACTCCCTGCTCACAAAATAATAAAGGGATATCATAGAGGACATTTGGGTGTGGTGGACAGAGGACTACCTTAGGACCTGATATTGGATACCAGTATCACCTACAATGGCCATGTGACATTGAATAAGTCATTTACACCCTCTCAGCTTTGTGTTTTCCTCTGTAAACTGGATAATTAAAGTACTACCACAATATTCACATGCAAAATGATGAAGATGGACCCTCGTTTCAAATCATATACACAAATTAGCTCATAACGGATCAAAGACCCAAGTACAAGACTCAAAGCTATAAATCTCTTAGAAGGAAATACGGGGATAAATCTTCATGACCTTGGATTTGGCAATGGCTTCTTACATATGACGCCAAAGCATAAGAAACAAAAGAAAAGTCAGTAAACTGGAATTAATCAAAATTAAAACTTTTCTGCATCAAAGGACACTGTCAAGAATGAAGAGACAACCTGCGTAATGGGAGAAAATATTTGGAAATTTTATATTAGAAAAGAGTCTAGCATCCAGAATCTCTTATAATTCGACAACAAAAAGACAAACAACCCGATTCAAAAATGGACTAAGATTTGAATGGATATTTCTGCAAAGAAGAAATACAAATGGCCAACAAACACATGAAAGGATGTTCAACATCATTAGTCAGCAGGAAAAGCCAATCAAAACTACAACGAGGTACCATTTCACACTGACTGGGATGGCCATAATAAAAAAAATGGAAAATAATAATGGTTGACAAGGATGTGGAGATATTAGAACACTCATAGGCTTCTGGTGGGAATACAAAATGATGCAGCCACTGTGGAAAACAGTTTGGTAGCCTCTCAATAAGTTACACATAAAAATACTGTATGACCCACAATTCCACTCCTAGGTAGATAAAAAAAAAAAAAAGAATTGAAAATAAGTGTTCAAAAATAAAATTGGTTATGAATGTTCATAGCAGCAATTGCTACAAAGTGGAAACAGCTCAAATGTCCCTTCTCTGATGAATGGGTAAATAAACTGTGGAATGTCCATACAATGGAACGTTACTCGGTCACTCAACGGAAAGAAGTACTGATACAGGCTACAACATGGACGAATCTTAAAAACAAAAGACCACATATCATACGGTTCCATTTATATGAAATATCTAGAAGAGAGAAATTCATAGAGAAAGAAAGCAAATTAGTGGTTGCCAGGGCTGGATGTGGGAGGAATGGGGAGTGACTTCTTAATGGGCTTGGGGTTCTCATTTAGGATGATGAAAACTATGTAATGGTGATGGTTGTGTAACATTGTGAATGTACTTAAAGACTCTGAATTTCACACTTTAGAATGGTTAGAATGGGCCTCGGCTGGTGTGGATCGGTGGATCGGTGGATCGAGCACTAGGCTGTAGACCGAAAGGTCGCCACTTTGATTCCCAGTCAGGGCACATGCCTGGGTTGCGGGCCGGGTCCCCAGTTGGGAGCATGGGAGAGGCAGACCATCGATGTTTTCCTCCCTCTCTCTCTTCTTTACCCTCTCTCTAAAAATAAATAAAATATTTAAAATGGTTAAAATGGTAAATCTTGTGTTGTGTTTATCTTATCACAATTAGAAGAAAGTATCTACCAGTTGTCACTATTGGGGGTAAATGAGAGGAGGAGTTCATTCCTGGTCCCTGGTGGGCATCCATATGTTGGCAGCTGTTGTTATTACTGGTTTTACCAAGCCACCTATCTGATTGTGAGACGTTGACCAGAGCTCATTCACTCACTCAAGAGCTTAGTAATTTATCTGTCCATTCATTCAGTCAGCAAATATGCATTAGCACCTACTACGTGCAGGTGCTGAACTGTTTTCGGCACTGGGAACTGGAGGTCCCAGCCCCATGGAGCTTCCATTCTGTTGTTGGGAGACCACATGTAAAAAAATGTAAACAGGTAACTAAGGAAGCTTATTTATGACACTAAGTGCTCTGAAGGTAAAGAAAAATAAGATGACATGAGCAGTGTCAGAACGGGTACATCAGCCATGACGGCCGAGCAGTCACATGGAAGGCTGTGACATTGAAGCTGGGGCCTGAATGCTAAGAGGGAGGCTAGGTGAGATTTCCTCACGCTCATATCCTTGTGCTGGGCTCCTTGAAGATACAGGGGCCGCCTCCTGCTTTCCTTACTTAAATGACGCTAGCGAGACAGGCAGGTGTGCCATGCCCAACAGAGGCAGCTGTTGCAGCTGACATGTCACAGGCTCATCACAGCTTTATTCTGCTATCATTGGGATGACTGGGTCCTTCAGGGCTACCAGCCCAAAAGAGACACAACAGTGTAGCTTCCCTTCTGGTTCAGGGCACATGGGAACAATGGGGGCACTGTGTCATCCCCTAGAGCCCCCCATGCCCTATAGGGATTCCCAGTGGCAGAAAATGCATAAGGCAGCCCCCTGGTAACAAAGAGTCACCCTGCTCAAAACGTCATAGGGCTGAGGTTGAGAAACCGAGCATTAAATAAGGTGAATATTGTTCTGAGAATACGGAAGGAGCTTAACACTTGGTTCCTTCTTCCTGTGGCTAGAGATGCCCTCATATTCACCCAATTCTTCTTGCCAATATATACAAGGTCTCTCACATGGAAGGGTGTGGCCCCAGCTCTCATCTCTACAGTTGGAGAAAACAGCAAAGCATTTCTGTCTTTTCTGAGATCTGGGGGCATTGTTGGCTTGTCTGAGGCCTGTGAGGACGGTACCTGGCATGCAGTAGCTGCTCTATTAATGCTGATCAATTACTGCAGGCAAAGGGCAGTGTCAAGCGGGGTGCCTTGGGAGTCCCTGACTCCTCTTCCCCTCCTTGGGTGGGGGGGCACTTGGCCCCCAGAGCTGCCCAGCAGCTCCCTGCTGAAACTTCCCAGAGGAGCCACTAAACCAAACTGAGATCAGACTCTTTCCCCCCTCGACCCTGGGCCAGCAGATCCACAGCTCTTTCTCTTCCTCACCCTCTCCTCTCTTCCTTACAGACAACAGAAGATGAAAACCAGGAGACAGTATGACAGAGAAGCTACACCCTCAGACTCTGGGTGTATAGCGATCTGGGTTTATACCGTGGCTATGACAATTAAGAATTGTAGATTTTATACAGATGACTTAAGCTCTCCAAGCCTCAGCTCCTCATCTGCAAGATGGTAACAATGCCTGCATGGTTGGGCTCTCCGGAGTGTTAAATGGGAAAAGTGTCTGTGAAGCATCCAGGAGCACTCCAGGAGCATTAGCTCTTACCACAAACATCATCATCATCATCACTCTCACAGTGTGGGTTCCTTCAGAAACAGACCCAGAGACAAGGACTTGAGTGCTTTATCTCAGAAGTGATTCTGAGAGGTGCCAGTGGGGGAGCGAGGGAGGGAGGGACGTAGGAAAGGAAAGGTAGATAATAAAGTGACCGCTCTGGGCCACTGGAGCTGTACCCCACTGGGGAACGCAGGGAGCCAGCAGCGAACCTTCATTTCAGAGTCATCCCACCCGGGGGCGGGGAGCTGGGTACTTCTACAGCACCTACTACCAGCCAGTTTGTCATGGACTGCCTGCCCTTCCAGTTTTGACTGGAAGGTCCCAGACCTTGTGTAGTTCCTGGGATCAGCTCCTGAGGTGGATTCACCAGGGTTCCGCTCGCAGACCGGCCGTTGTTCCCCAGCTGTGTGACTTTACACCCCGTCACGGACCCCCTTTGAGCCTCAGCTTTCTAAATGAAGATGGGATTGCCGGTTGCCGAGAGGATTAAATGTGGTAGCTTGTGCATGTGGCTTGGGATTGGGAAGTCGTGGTCGCTCCACGTAAGGCCCCCATCCTTCTCATGAAGCCGACCCACCGAATCAAAGCTGCTTTTGTTGAGATATCCTCCACTCTCCTCTGTAATCCCAGGAAGATGGCAACCCTCCCAACAGGCCACTTTCCTAAGTGTCACTGAGGACCTGCCACCTGCCACGCTGGGTCCTGAGCAAGGGTGCCCATGACTCTAGGCTGCCTTGACCCCTCCTCATGTCCGTGCTACGGCTCAGCAAGCCGAGCTGGGTGGTCGTGCACGAGCCAACAGACGACTTCCGGATCAGGAGTCCTTAGAGGCTGCAGGGCAAGCCACTGGCCTTGAGTCAGACCTGAGTTTCCTCACACCTGGGTTCCCTCGCAGCCCTGTGGCTCACAGGCCGTGGGACCCATCAGGAGTCCTTCCCCCTTTCTGATCCTGGGTTCCCTTGCCCATAGAACAAGGTGATACTGTGAGATGCATCTGCTCAACAAGGTTAGATAATCGAGTGTCACCCTGATTTCCCAAGCACCTCCCCTGAGTCTCATGCAAAGGGCTCTCCCTAGGGTTCCAGGCTTGTCACCGTGAAGGATGCCGAAGTCACACAGTCACATGTGGATCCCATGAGAGGCCCTGTGAAAGAGTTTTATAAATGTAGAGTGCTATACACATGTAAGAAATAATTATTACCTAGCCTGGTGGTGATTAACTGGGCACATCTAGCCATGTCTGGAGGCAGTTTGGGTTGCCACAGCTGGGAAGAGGAGGAAGGTGCTACTGGTATCTAGTGTG
>PVJD01020136.1:0-10158 GCA_004026545.1 Mormoops blainvillei
ATTTGAAAAAATAATGAAGGAGAACTTCCCCAATCTGGCAAAGGAAATAGACTTCCAGGAAGTCCAGGCAGCTCAGTGAGTCCCAAAGAAGCTGGACCCAAGGAGGCACACGCCAAGGCTTATCATAATTACATACCCAAGATTAAAGAGAAGGAGAGAATCTTCAAAGCAGCAAGAGAAAGGGAGAGAGTTACCCACAAAGGAGTTCCCCTAAGACTATCAGCTGATTTCTCAAAAGAAACCTTACAGGCAAGAAGGGGCTGGAAAGAAGTATTCAAAGTCATGAAAGACAAGGGCCTACATCCAAGAATACTCTATCCAGCAAAGCTATCATTTAGAATGGGAGGGCAGATAAAGTACTTCCCAGACAGAGTAAAATTAAAGGAGTTCATCATCATCAAGCCCTTATTAAATGAAATATTAAGGGGACTAATCTAAGAAAAAGAAGAGGATCAAAACTGTGAACAGTAAAATGACAACAAACTCACAGCTATCAACAGCTGAACCTAAAAAAAGAACCTAACAAACTCAGCAAACTGCTATAACAGGAACAGAATCACAGAAATGGAGATCACATGGAGGGTTATCAGTGGGAGGGGGAGGGGGAGCATGGGGTTAAAGATGCAGGGAATAAGAAGCATAAGTATTAGGTACCAAATAGACAGGGGGAGGTTAAAAATAGGAAAGGGAGAAGTCAAAGAACTTATATGTACCACCCATGGACATGAACTAAGTGGGGGAATGCTGGTGGGAGGGAGTGCGCAGGGCGGAGGGGAAGAAAGGGGAGAAAAAAAACACGGGACAACTGTAATAGCATAATTAATAAAATATATTTTTAAAAAATTGAATTGAAACTTCGAGGGGAGTTTATTTAATGTCTCTTGTGTTGCTAGGTATTCGCTCTACTTGACAGGAATACAAGCTTTTCCTAACCTTGTATGAGTTTCAGGACTCCTTTGGCCTATTTGTTTTTCAGTGGTCCTTTCCCCAGCCTTTGGTAGTTTCATCTCAACACATGACAGGTCAGTACTTGCCCACAGCTTGAGGGAACATCTCTACAGAGCTCCAGAGCCCTATCACTGTATGTAGTTCCCTCTCTCTGGTTTGCTTTTCTACAAATTCTAGCTTCCCTAAACTTGAGTCTCTGTTTCCTCAATTCTTTGAGATGCCAACTCTGTTAAGTCCTCCCCTCTCTACATTATATACCGGAAACTCCTTCAATGGTGTGATATGGGGCAGTTGTCAGCCTCACTTCATTTTTCCCCCTTTTCTCAGGGATCTCACTCTTGCTTTGACTGCTGTCCAATATCTGAAAACGTTTTTATTTTATCCAGTTTTCTGGTTCTATAAGCTGGGAGGACTAATAGGATCCCTATTACTTTATCATGGCTCTTAGTGGAGATGTTGAATACTTGATTATCTTTTCCTTCTTTTTTGGGTTAAAATGTGGGCATAAGTGAAAGAGGCCAAAAAGCCAATTGGCTTGTTCTCAGTGTTTCACATGTCAACCTTACCTGTAATTGAGGCAGAGGAGCCTCTGCTTGCCTGTGGTCGAAATCCTTTGAACACAATAAACAGGCAGTTTTGCCTGGTACATCCCTCCTCACTTCCACTCTCTGGTACTTATTACAATGGTAGGGTGATTGATCAAGAATTATGGTGTACTGAATCTTGGCCAAATACCTCATAGTTTTAATATGTTCTTAGTACTCTTTCTTTTAACTGAATTAAGACCCATTTTTAGTTACTTTTTATCAGCTATTTCTCTTTGCTATTACCTTTAATTTTATCAGGTTTTGAGTTATGTTGTTTGCTAGTTAGTTATCTAACTGGTTATTTTTCACCTGGGTTGTATTTACTTTATTCATCATGTATTTTTCTGTATCACAGTAACCTTTAGGACCTTGGAAGAGTTTGATCTTTATGCATTATGTCTTAGTTTCGTTTCTGCCTCTCTTCTCTTGCTTTCCTTTACTCAGAAATGAATGGATAAATAAATAATTGAATAGATGAAGCAAATATATCCATACATACATACATGCAGTACATTTTCTCAACTCTAAGACAATTAATTGATTATACTGTTAATATATTTTCCAGAAAAAAGAAACATTACATTTATTTTTTAAATCCTTAGAAATTAACTGACAGAAGCATACATTTATGCATATACTTTCTATACCATCCATCTTCTTTGGAATCATAATATAAGATTGAGTCCAGCCCTTTTTCACATTCTGACATGCTGATTTTTCTCACCTCTGTTTACTTTTTTTGGTCTCTTTATACATTATGATGTTGGTATAGTTTTGAGTCGTATGGGAAATATTTGAAATTTAACTTGCCTCTCTTTTTTGGCTAAACTCATATTTTCAGTTTTTCTGTAGGTAAGCTGTGTATTAATAACTTTCTTTTTGAATCAGCTGGAAACTTTTGACAGACTGATCCAGCACACAGGTGACTGTTTTGTGAAATAGTAATTGGTCACACCAATGTCTCCCAGCTCTGAAAGTTCTGTGATACATTTTGAGGGATTGGGCATTTTCTGCTGCATTGAATTTTCCTTACTTGTCTTGCAACAGACAGCATCACAACACCTTTTTATTTCAGTGCTTTATCATAGTTCAGACTTTCTGAAAATATTTTCAAGCAACAGCCAGGCTTTTAGATTTCATTTAAAATTAATCTGCAAGCAAGTTTAACTATGAACTTAATTAATTCTCAGCTGTGGCCATTGTTGGATAAACTGATACCTTCTATGGGAAGGCATTTGTTACAGGTTTAAACATAGGCAAGCAGTAACATGCATCACAACTTATTCTTTTGCTTGGCTGCTTGTGGTGTTTTGGACATTAATTCTGATACTTCTACTTTCAGAAACCTAAAAATGTTATTTTAAGAAAAACAATTACCTTTAGAATTGAGAAAATATGGCTTAGGAATTTAATATATAGTAAGCACATACAAAGCCTGTCAAGTGGTAGAATTATTTAGTAAGTTTTGCGATGTCCAAAGAACAGTTAGAAAAATGGGTGTTGAACTTGTCTGTATACAGATATATGGTTAACTATTTAAAATTGAAAAACTAGTGAAACTCTGAAAAGACTAGTAATCTAATGTAAGAAGATTAAAAAATGGACTGTAAAAAATTTAACACATCTATATAAAGAAAACCAACACAAAATTAAAAAGAAAAATGACAAAATGGAAAACATTAAGAAATATGGCTTTAAATACTATCTAAAGTTACTATGAATATTTAAAAAATATTTACAACAGTAAGGTTCCAGTAAGTACACTGCTAAAGTCCTGCCCATTAGGTCATAAGAGGATGTAGAGTAAACAAATGTCAAAAAAAGAGTTAAACCTCCTGGATAACTAAAACAGTAGTGAATCACCTTTTCATACTTATTGAATAATTGTAATAAAATAGTCCATAAGGAATCAAGTACTTATACATTGCTTTTGGCATTGATACAGCTTATTTGTAAGGTAATATGGTAGTATATTAAAAGCCATAAACATTTTTGGCCATTGATTTAATAATCCTGTTCTTAGGAATTAACCCTAAGTAAATAATTCAAGGAATAAAAAAGCAGTTTTAGAGCTATATTCACAATAATATTACTTACAATAGTAAAAAGTAAAGACAACCTAATTGACCAATAATCTGAAATTTGATGTTTCATGATAAATGAATACCCAAGTATTTCATATTCATAACATGTAAGCACTGTGACAACAGGGATGGTATCTCTCTCTCTCTCTCTCTCTTTTCTTTTTTGTTCTTTGCTGTAGCACCAGAGCCTAAAATAGCTTGGCCTGTAGTAGGTGTTATAATTATTATTGAAATGAACAAATCAATTGAATAATATTAACTTAAATTGAAATATATACACACAGAACCTGTCCTTAAGTACCTTAATGAGCAAGGGAGATATGGAACAAGTTGGTTGATCAAGAGCTTTTTTGGAGAAATTTGAGCTGGAGTTTGAAAGTTCAGTAGGATATGGGTTCTCTTGCGATCCAGGAATTGGGAAAGACATTCCAGGAAGAGGGTAAATATGAGGAAAGGCCTGACAGTAGGAATTGATTGGAGGGTAAGGTAGGAGCTGAGGCATAGGTAAGACAGTGTCCTGAGTTGACTTGTATGTCAGGCTGACTAGGTAGGACTTTAGTATGGGAAGTCATTAACGGTTTTCTGTAGAATTTGACATTGAAAGAGTTATTTAATTCAAAGAGTTTAATTTGGCCTTTGTATATAAGACAGGTTCAGGCAGGGAGATAAGTTTAAACTATATTGGAAATACTAGAATGGAACTTTATTTGAGAAGTCCAGTTATAGTAATTGTAAAGCTATTTTGTTTTTCACCTTGAACTATGGATAGGAATCTGATCATTTGTTCCTTTGCTCTAATACTACTTTTATTTATTTTAAGAGTTAAACTTGGTTATATAAAAAGACAGTGCTGTTAGAAGAGTAAACAAAACTGTAATACAGGAAACATTTTACAGAAATTTTATGTTTAAAATCCTTTCCCAAAATGTTTAGGGTCAAAATAGAACACAGATAAGTAACTCTTTCATCTTCATGTTTGTTTTTGGAAATCTTTGTTCAAGACAGAACAAAACTATCATTGTGTAAAAATATTGCTAGTATATCTTTTAAAAATTATCTTCTAGAAGGATCCATACCATTAAAAATTATGAAATAAGAGCCTAGTTTTTTCTCTAGGGCTTTAAAAAAAAAAAGTTTTTATTTTTTGTTTGTTTTCCCCTAGCACTTAACATGTTAGTGGCTCTTGGGTAGTGAAAGTTGACATTTATGAAACAGATCATTGTGGTGGATTAGGGTTGTGAAATTTATTTGGAATAAACTAAGAAGAAGTTAAAAAAAAATTTTGTTGCCAGTAGTTGTGCAAAAGTAATTCTGCATTGTTTATAAAATGGAGAAATACCATAAATTAAATTATCTATAGATAAACATGTGCAGATCCTTTTAAAAGAAATAGCAGGCATTTTATGAAGCAGTTGACCAATATTTTTGAGTGTTAATGTTTAACATTCAGAATTAAAATTTTAAATACAAGCTTAAGATGACAAAATCATTAATTTTTAGTTGAATTGAAATGACAGTTCAATTTAATTATTTTAGTAGTGGATTAGAAGAATATACCCAAGTGCCTAACTAAATTATTTTATATATTCGGGGTTTGAGGTTGAGTTGGAAAGGGCTTTGCCAAGTAGGTAATAGTTTACCTGAACCTTAAGATTTAATTTTTGAGAATATACTATTTACTCTGCATAACAGATGCTGGGTTTGTAATACGTGCATAAGACATGGTCCTTTCCTTAGTGGACTAACACTTGTTTATAAACTGTTTAACAAATATTGATATAAGAGAAGAAAGAGATTAGCTCGGGGAAGGGGCAGAAGGAGAGGAAGCATTAGAGCTTTGCAGAGAAGGTGGCATAAGTGGGACTTGAATGATGAATAGACCCACGCCTCCTGGAGAAGGGGGCAAAGGGATGTTCTTAGGTATAGGGTGTGCAGCATGAGGAGATGCATAAGGGCTTGCTTTCTCTCTGCCTGCCTGCCTGCCTCCCTCCCTGCCTTCCAACCATCCTCCCTCCCTCCCTCTCTCTCCCTTTTTCTTCCTTTCCTTCCTTCCTTCCTTCTTTCCTTCCTTCTTTCCTTCTTTCTTTCTTTCTTTCTTTCTTTCTTTCTTTCTTTCTTTCTTTCTTTCTTTCTTTCTTTCTTTTTCTTTTTCTTTCTTTCTTTCTTTCTTTCTTTCTTTCTTTCTTTCTTTCTGCCTTTCTTCTCATTAAATATAAACATTTTGATTTTTTAAATTGGTGGGTATAGAAAAAAAGCTCTGTCATAAATCAAACCATTTCTCAGAGAATTCATTTAAGATACCTTTAAGTATTAAAGTAAATATTGCCTGGACAGGAAAGAGTTAAGAAACATTTTGGGACAGTGGAAATGTTCTATATCTTAATTGTGGTGGTGGTTACAGAGGTATTTTCATTGTCAAAACTCATTCTGTTACATATTTAAATTAGGCATATTTTATTGTGTATAAATTTTATCTCAATAATGTTGATTTTAAAATTATCTGTGAAATCACACTTCTTCCAAATCTGTACTTACACTTATAATACTGAGTTCTTAAGCAAGAGATTTTCAGCTGTTCATTCTCAAATTAAATGTCCAACACAAGATTAGGCATATGAATCATATAGCAGTGAGCAGAATGAAAATCCATGCTTTCATAGAGCTTACTTTTTAGTGGAGCAAGGAGACAGATAATACAGAGGAAAACAGAGTAATTAATTCCAGGTAATTAAGTGTTATGATAAAAGTACAGCATGGTAATGGGAGAGACAGCCATTTGTGGTAGGGAAAAATTGTCATTTTAGATATGGGAGGGTGAATTAAAATAAAACCTAAATGAGGAGCCAGCCATAATTCCAGCTTGTTCTGTTCTTCAAATCTGATAAACACTGAACTCACTTAAGATGAGAAATGAGACTGAATACCTGTTGGAATTGCATATATACTCATACATATACAATTGATTATATGGTTATAGTGTAGAATGTAAATGTAGAAAACTTGAACAAAGTGAAATAAATTGAGATATGGGAGACTTGAGTATGCTTTTCTCACTTTTTGTGGCTAAGATTTAGTAAATACGATCAAAAATTAAAATATGAGTTAAAAAGCACCCACAGTATTGGCTCTTGATAATCTTTTCCTTAACATAAAGGAATCCTCTGGCCTCAATAGTTTCTAAAGAGAAATTCACTGTCATTCTAACTCATGTTCCTTGAGTAAGGAAATGTACTTGCAAGATTTCTTTCTGCGTGTTTAGTTTCAGAAACTTTATGATAATATGTCTACATTTGGATTTCTTTGTGTTTAACCTGTTTGCAGTTTGTGCAGCTTCTTGAATTTGTTAGTTAATTTATCTGCCCACTCTTCCTCCTCTCTTTGTGAGACTTTGATAACATGATTATGAGATCCTGTGTAACTGTTCGTCATGTCCCTGGGGTTCCATGTATTTTTTTCAGTCTGTTATCTTCCTGGTTTTCAGATTGGATAATTTCTATTGATCCATGTTTAAGTTCACTGATTCTTCCTTCTGTTATTGACATTTTAATATTGAGTTCATCCAGTGAGTTCAATTTTGGATATTTTTTAGTTCTAAAATTTCCACTTGGTTCTTCTTTATATCTTTAATTTCTTTGCTGACACTCTATTTTTCTATTTGTCTCCATAGTTTTTGTAATTACTTGGATCATTTTATTGATATCAGTTTTAAAATCATTGTTAGATTATTCATCTCAGTACTGGTGTCTACTGGCTGTCTTTTTTCATGTAAGTTGAGATTTTTCCATGTATTGTTTAATGTTTTCATAAGTATAATTCTTATTAAAACAAATTAGAAGAAGAAGAAGAAGAAAAAGGAAACAGAACAAAACAAGCTGTATAAGCTCAATTTCTTTCTCTGCAAAGTAGAAATAATCTCTACTTCACAAATGTTTTGTAAAGACTACATGAGAACACATATGTAAAGTATCCAACCCAGTCCCGGCATTTAACAAATCCTAGGAAAATGAGTTAACTTTGCTTTTCTTTTTCATGTTTATAGTATTTTGAAATCATTGTTGTCAGCTACATAGCATTTTAAGGGAAGAGACTCTTTAAAAGAAGTCTTAACTCCTCCCCACCTCCCAACCAACAATTTAGTTCTCTAAATTGTGATTACTTAATACAAAGATCAGCCTATTCCTCAGTACTGCCTTAGTTTTTGTTGGGTGTGGACCTTTTTGTTGTTAAACCTAGACAAGTTTCCTTCTTGCTCTAGACCCTAGGAAATTCATCTATGTTCTTCTGTTCCTTAGAGAATCTTTTCTATCTCCAACACCTATCCAGGGAAAAAGTGGAATGATGTATTGTTGGCAGCTCCCCCTACTTGCCACCAGGATGACATTAGTTTCCCTTTTTGTTTTTAGGATTTTATACCTAGGCATTAGGGGAAGGTAGAAACAGGAAGAGGTAGTGAAGGGGTGATGGTCATGACAGAAAAAAAACAACGATTTTACAAAACTTAGGAAATCCTAATAGCTTCTGAAACTTCCAGTAGTTCCAGTCTCCTCTGGAGTTCATAATTGGAAACCCTATTGAATTAATACATCTTGATTTTTTTTCCCCTTTCCTCATGAAATTTCTTTGACTACCATGATGGAAAGTTTTTCCTGAGAAAGTGACATTTAAGTTGAATTACAAAAGGTGAGCAAGGAAGAATATACAGGCGGACAGAACCAGCATATCTAAAGCTTTTGAAGGAAGGAACATACAGCACATTGAAGCACATTGTAACTAAACAATGTAAGTATGGACATAAAGATAGTGTGGTATTGAAAAAAGGATACACACATAGATCATTGGAACAGAGTAGACAGTCCAAAACTAGGACCCACACAAATATGGCCAATTGATTTTGGCAAAGGTGCAAAAGCATTTCAGGAGAGAAAGAATAGTAAGTGGTGTTGGCCTTGCATTCAGATGCAAAATAATGAATCTTGATTTATACTTCATACCCATATATAACAATTAACTACAAATGCATCATAAATCTAAATATAAAATACTTTTGGAAGAAGGCATAAGGGAGCAGATTTGTGACTTGAGGTTAGGCAAAGAGTTCTCAGGCAAGACACCAAAAGTATGATTTATTAAATAAAAAGATTGGTAAATTATACTTCATAGAAAGTAAAAGCTTTTACTCTGTGAAAGACACAGTTAAGAGAATAAAAATACAAGCTACAAACCAAGATTAAATATTTTCATATCACATATAACGGACTTATATCAAGAATATATAAAAAATTCTCAAAACTTAACAGTAAGGAAACATATAATTTAAAAATTGGCAAAAACATTCAGACATTTCATTAAAGAGGATATAACATTGATATATGAACACATGAAAAGATGCTCAAGACTTCTGGCCAAGATAGAAGTGTAGATAGATACACTTTGCTTCCTCACACAACCTAAAGAAGGACGACAACAAATTTAAAAACAAAAAAACAACCAGAACTGCCAGAAAATCAAACTGTATGGAAGTCCAACAACCAACGAGTTAAAGGAGAAACATTCCTCCAGACTGGTAGGAGGGGCAGAGACAGACGGGAAGCTGGGGCGGAGGGGACGTTGCAAGGTGGCGGCTGGCAGACCAGGTGGTCCTACATTTGCAGGTAGATAAACCGAAGAAACAACAGGGGAGTGAGGCAGACCGCACAACCCAGGGTTCCAGTGTGGGAAAAGAAAGCCTCAAAACCTCTGTCTGTAAAAACCTGTGGGGCTTGCAGCAGCAGGAGAAACTCCCAGCCTCACAGGAGAGTTCGTTGGAGGAGCTACCAGGGTCCTAGAATGTACACAAACCCACCTACCCAGGAACCAGCACCAAAAAGGCCCAATTTGCTTGTGGGTAGTTGCACAAGTGACTGAAAGCTGCCAAGAGCTGACTAAGTGGCATTGTTCCCTCCCAGAGCGCTCCCCTACACAGAGCACCACAAAGCAGCACATGGGTTGCCCCTTATTGGCAAATACCTGAGGCTCTGCCCCTTACAATGTAACAGGCATGCCAGAGACAAAAAAATATGGCCCAAATGGCCCAAATGAAAGAACAAATCAAAGCTCCAAAAATAGAACTAAGCGATGAAAAGATAGCCAACCTATCAGATGCAGAGTTCAAAACACTGGTAATCTGGATGCTTACAGAAATGGTGGGGTGTGTTCACAATATGGAGGAAAAAGGGATGGCTGTGCAAAGTGAAATAAAGAAAAATATACAGGGAACCAACAGTAAAGGGAAGGAAACTGGGACTCAAATCAATGATTTGGAGCAGAAAGAAGAAAGAAACATTTCACCAGAACAGAACGAAGAAATAAGAATTCAAAAAAATGAGGAGAGGTTGAGGAACCTCTGGGATAACTTTAAACGTTCCAACATTCGAACCATAGGGGTGCCAGAAGGAGAAGAGGAAGAGCAAGACATTGAAAACTTATTTGAAAAAATAATGAAGGAGAACTTCCCCAATCTGGCAAAGGAAATAGACTTCCAGGAAGTCCAGGCAGCTCAG
>PVJD01020137.1:0-10148 GCA_004026545.1 Mormoops blainvillei
GTGCCCCAGCAGCCCCATTAGACACTGAAGACGAGGACCTTACCATAGAAATGGCAGGTCAGTGCACTGGAAGGGGCCTGGAGTTTCCTGACAAATGTGTGTACTGCCCTACTAGCTCTACACTGCCTGCCATGGATGCTTCGTATGTACATAGATAGAAAGCAACATCTTATTTAAGTCATTGTTAGTTTGGGTTTTTTTATATGTAGTCAAACTTAAATTGTTTTTGATATACAATGAAATTAGAAGAAATTGATAAGTAAAAATATAATGGGAGATAGGAGAAGGCTGGGGACTTAACCTTGGAGAGCAACTACATTTTAAGAAGTTGAAGGACATGGAGAGTTGAGAGTCAAAGCCACATTAAAGGTGGAGAGTTTATGTGAGTTTGTATATGGGGATGGGTGGGGAATGGTAATGGAAGTGCTACCAAGCCTTAAATGTCTGTTTATCCAAAAAAAAAAAAAGGAAATGACGATGGTGGAGCCACTGAGCTAGGGTGATTCAGACTGCTTCCAAGACAGAGGATGGGGTTACATGAGGCCGATTTCTGCTCCTAATTTTCAATCACTTAGTTAATGATATCTCCCCGGGGGGTAGAATGATCAGGAATGGAAGAAATGTCCATGAAAGGCAATATTAAGAGAGGGGTAGAAGTGTTTTATCGCAAATAAAACTGAGTCTTTGATTGTAGCTATACTTGAGAATAAGTTTACCTTAAATCATTCTTTTGCCCTACATTAGGCACCATAAACGAATGCCCCTTCTCCGTAAGGCTGCATGAAGCCTGCAGTCCGCCTGTCAGTGATTGCGAGGGGCTGGTGTTGCCCAGTTCTTTTCCCCTGCGCTCTCTCCGTGGTTCCGCAGCCCACAGTCCTCAGATCCAAGCGCCAGAAGCCAATTGTAAAGAGACTTCACTAAGTTCTTCTAACAAAGGGAAATTCTAGTTTTCCTCAAAGATCGAGAGCCCAAGTATTTGTTCTGTAGCTTAGCAATAGGGGCTTCCTGGATGCTCAAGTCTGTATGTTAATTATTATTTTCAGGGACAATACACAGTGCTCAGTTAACAAAGCACTTTCACATATGTTATTCAGTCTTCAGGGTAGCCTCATGGAATAAGCAATTTTATTCCCTTTGATATACACTTTGACCCAGAGAAAATGATGAAGAGAAAGTAGAGAATGAAAATGATTATAATACAAATAGCTATAATTTACTGAATTAGTATTAGGTACAAGGCAGAGTGTTAGGAACACAACGATTTTTAAAAAAACATTCATAGCAACCCTGCGAAGTTGGGTTTAGTAGTCCCATTCTAATAAAACTGAGAGTCTAGGAGTTGCAGTGACTTAAAGGTCACATAGCTAGTAACTGGTTGAGTCAATATTCAAACTGAAGTCTTCGGGCTCTAATTCCTTGGCCCCCTCCTCTGCATCACAGTGAACATGACACCAGGGAGCATTTCTGGTACCCTGACGCTCACCCCTTGCTAGCATATTTCTTCACATAAATTTCAGGGCTGACTCTGTGATGCCCCAGGAAGCTGTCATTTACCCTAATCCATCCTGAGGAACTATTAGATGATAAAGAAACTTGATTAGACATTCAGTTCATTGCAACCCCTGAAAGAAGACTAATCTAGAAACACAAGGCTGTGTAATTGGCGATCACTATTAAAGCTTTTATTTGAATAAAGAAAAGAATATTCAAAGGGCTGGGAAATGATGGGCTTTAATTAGTTTATTTTTATTATTGTTTCAATAGAGTTATTTTCCATTATTTCCATGCAGTTGGGTACACAATTTAGTACAACCTGTGCTTTCAATATATTGAAAGAATAAATAAGTAAAGTACGAAAACAACTTGGTAAAGTTTAAGTAGGTTTTTCCTTTCCTCCAAAAACTTTGGCATTCCTTTATATTATTTTAAATTCTAATTAGAAGTCAACGATAAACTAGCATAGACCAAATCTGCCCAGCAAACTTCAGTTATTCACATTTCTTGTTCATCTTACTAATCAGCATTTGGTCTCTAGGATCCTGGCAGTGGGCTGTTCTCTCCACATGGGGAGTACGCAGTCGCATTTTCTCCCCAATTCACTTCTACTAGGTTTAACTTTGAAAGTTTTAAATTAAATGTTCTTTGATCATTTCTTTATTGAAGCTGTGAAAATTAAAAAAAAAATCAAAAGGCGTTTAGGATACTTCTTATATAGTTTCTTAATAAAGAAAAGTCACTTAGAGTGTTAACATAGCTGTAAATGAGGATTTTGAAAGTTCTTGCTTCACCATGTCCTCTCTAAGGAATTCTAAAATATAACATTTTGCAAAACTTGATGAGGAGACTGGGGAGTAACAATCATATTAAAAAGCTACTTTTATTTAGCAACTACTATGGGCTGGGTTCTCTGCTAAGCAGTTGTTCTTAGCCATTATTTCGAGTTCTCACAAGAACCCTACAAGGGAGTAGGTTATATTATGATCTTTGTTTTAAAGGAGAGAAAATTAAAGTCTGGAGAGGTTGTCCAGCTTGGGTCAAGATTCATTTGATCAAAAATGAAAGCTTACCTTCGTTGTGAAGATGAAATGAGGTAGTTTATCAAGTGTTTGGCCTGGTGCAGGGTTGCTGCTTAAATTAATACCCACCTTGTTTTGCTATCCGTTTCAATATTAGCCTCAAGCATTGTATCAAGTCCTTAGCATTTGGGTTCTTGAAATTACTTCTGAGAGAAAACTGACAGTGACATGATTCATTGTTTTGGTGTAATGTATCAAATGGCAGATATTTGGTTTATTAGCCAGAATTTGCTGATTGCTCATCATGGACCTGTTCCAGCATATTCTTGGAAATTAGTAAAATATTCCTATTATTTGTGTTTTGGAGTTTTCAATGATAAAATAATTGGCTAATATGACTATGTTGGGTAAACTTAAAATGTCTATTTTCTGACAAGGTCAGGTGTTACTTTTTAATTCTTTTTTAAAATTTCCACCCAATAATTTATTTCAGCTAAACACAAAATTCAATAGATAAAAAGCATAAATCTTCACAAGCATTTTGGGACACTAGAGATAGAAGCAGAATAGGGTGCATGGGGATGGGGTTCAGGAGCCCTAAATCTTATTTGCAGCTCTCTCCCTGACCAGCTGGTGGGCCTCACTCAAGCCACTCCTCCCGTCATTGTTTCTGTGTCACAGGTAAATTGAGGACTTTGTGTTCCAGGATCCAAGTTCCCTTTTGTTTTTAACCTGACACGATGAATCAGGATCCCTCAGCAGAAATTCTGCTATTTGGCAGATACAATTATGGATAGAATGAAAGGAAGCCTGGTACCTATACTTTTGGAACTTACTGAAGGACTTCAACTCCAATCTCGATAAATTTTTTTTTTTTAAGTTATGTAACTGAAAGATTGTTTGTGTTGTCAGTGGGCTGTCTACTTGTTTTGAGAAGATTAACCATCTTTGCACAGGGGTTAAGTAAAATAGCTCCATCTCTCATAAGGACTCATAAAGCAACTCCTTTATCATCATCATTATCATCATGCTAGCCAAGATAGAAAGGTAACTGGCCACAAACATAGGAACAATTTCTTTTCTTCTGAACTAATCCAATCAAGAAAAGGGACTTGACTAAATGTCATTCAGTCATAGTCTACAAGAAATTTTATTTCACACTGCCACTGCACCCATACATACTCTAATCTAAGGTATTTACATAACTGTGTTATTAGTGTGTGATTTTCAGTCTCCCCCACTGGCCTGGGAGTTCCTTAAGGGGAGAGGCCCATGTTAATGATTATGGTATCACCAGGGACTAGCATAGTTTCTGGCATGGATTCCTCATTCTAGAATTATTAAATCATTTTGAACATTATTTGATCTTGAGACTACAAACCCAGAGGTCACCTTCAACAGCTGGTTACATCAGAGGTTATATTATGATTGCGTTGAGGAATTAGTTCAGACTGTAATCTGAAGCCTTCTAGCTGCATCCTTAACTTATCTCTCAAGTTGGTTACTCAGCAAGTGAACCAAAAACATTATGTCTCCTCTTCTCTCTACCTCACCGCTTTTGGTGTTACATAAAACACTTTGATTTGTATCCAGAAAATTGAGGAGAAAAAGGCAGGCAGTATAATATTCCAGGATATTTATGAAGTCCTTGTGCAGTTCTAAAATTTCAGTAATTTAGGTTAAGAATATGAGAGAACAACCAATAATTCATATTTAAAAGCAAGTTGAATTTTCCAGAATTGGTAGGAATTTCAGTTCAAGGCAGAGTACATAATGGCACATTTCCCAGAGTGTGTTCTGTCAATGAGTAATTGTTTAAATGCTGAATTGAATACTGTTTGTTTACTATAGGGCACTTGAGAGCCTTTGATGTAATCATTTGCATTGTGAATCTACAAGGATATATATGATGTGTAACTGTTTCACAAATGTTTGTAATAAATGATTTAAAAGAGCACATCTTAGTAAATATGGTTTAGTTCAACTTGGGCATTTCATAGGTATGAATATTACAGAATGGTTTACCTGTAAGGAGACTTTAAATATAGTATTTAGTGTGAAGCCGTGATTGGATTTCAAGTAGTCTGGTTTCCAGTCCAGAAGAGAGTACCTGTTCCCGCTATGTCATATGGTATACCACTCCCAGCCAGTGAGAACTTTCTGCAGTAGCAATATCGTCTCTTCTGTTTCATAATCGCCTGTTTGCCCAATAATTAATGATGTTTAGTGCAGTGGGTTGTAGTCTCTGAGATATTTTTTATTTCTAGTACAAAAGGAATTTCCTAGAAATATAATTTTCCAAGTAAGGGTATACAAGAGAAGTGTGGCTTAAAACTCACATTTTAGGTATTATATAATAACTGAAGAATTTACAAATTCAGAATTTCCAATTTTCAAACAAGCCAGTAGCTCTCCATCCTGACTATGGGCACCTGTCCTGTGCTGTAAGGTACAGCTGATGTGTTCAGGTTTACCTCCTTTCTTCCCATCTAATTCCAATCACATTCTTCCAGCTCCTGTTGGAAGATCTGACTTGTGTGTGATTTTCTCCTACAATGCCTTTCCTGACCATTTCACCTCTATTCTCCACATTCCTTACTGATCTCAGCTGGCTTAGATGCCCTGTGATGGAAATGGAAGAACTAAGCAGACCAGACTTGAATTCTGGCTCTGCCTATACTTGACCATATGGAAGACCTCATAGTGTTTCTGTGAAGAGCTACACAAACACACATATACACACATTTATATATAATGCTTAACATAGTGCCTAGCACAAATATGTTAAAGACATAATTCCCTTTCTCTCTAATTATGGCTTGTATATTAGACCATTCTGCCCACCTATACTAGATGCTAAGGGCAGAGGTCACGGCATACACAATTGCAAAAATAAATATGCAATTTATTTTATGTATGGTAAAAGCTTATAGGGTAGTAAATGAAATAGAGTATGCAAATTTCTGTAAAAAGTATCTAAGCAACTAGTAAGTGCCATTATCATCACCAGTATAAAGTGCATAACTGTTTTATTGCTGTGCTAATAGATGGCTATTTACTTTACCTTGACTCCTTCTCAAGGGCTAGTGATTTTTTGCACAGGCAGAACAACTCCAATTGAAAAACATTACCTCCCATAAATGGGAACAGGAAGACATAAACAAGAAGGAGCCATCTGATTCTTAAGCTTTGGGTGACTCATTGTGAGTCTGGAGTAAATAGGTATTACAAAACTCAACATGTACAACCTCTTAAAGGAGGCACAAAGATGAGTCACATCTGAGTGAATTCCAAAGTAGGATATTTACTTGACTTCACCAAGTCATTGGTTTTCTTTGCAATGGCCTCATCTACTTAAAGCAAAACTTTTTACAGAAGTTCTTTTTAACCTTCTGTTTTAGTCCATTCCTTTTCAGAAGCAGCAATAGAATGAAAAGAATGTTGGACAGTTAGGAGACGGGGGACCTGGTTTTGTCACCACCATGTATTAATGGAAAGATTTTGATCTTTCGGTGCCTTCATTTTCTCATTTATAAAACGTGATTTCATCCAAAAAAATATTAAGTATCTTTTATATGCTAACTATTCACCTTTCTAGGTGCTGGGGTATGAGACATAAGAAGATAAGTAAGACATAGTCTAATGGAGAGGTCAAAAAAGTAAACTGATGATCCGGGAACTTAAGAGGTTTCAGCCGAAGACCTGCTTCTACCATCATCTCTCTTTCATGTTTCTTTTATTTATCAATGAGAAAGTCAAACCAGAGAGAGTTAAATTACTTGTCATGGTCACAAAGGAATAATGGTTTTCACTCCATCCCAGTTTCAAGTGTGGCCATCAGACTCATACCAAGATTTAAAATATAGGTTTCTCTTTCTTTGAGCAGTAAGCATGCCTAAAAAGTCGATAAATTCTTTATTCTTTTTAATTTTTTTGTATTATATTTTATTGATTATGCTTTATAGTTGTCCTGGTTTTGTCCCTTTGTCCCCCTCCACCCAGCACCCCTCACTCCATCAGGCAATCCCCCCTGCATTGTGTTCATGTCCATGGGTCATGTGTGTAAGTTCTTAAACTACTCCACTTCCTATACTGTACTTTACATCCCCATGGCTATTCTGTAACTATCTATTTGTACTTCCTCATCCCCTCACCTCTTCACCCATTTTCCCTACACCCCGCTCCCACTGGCAATCATCAAAACACTCTATATCCATGAATCTGTCTCTGTTCTTCTTGTTTGCTTTGTTTTTTTAGATTCAGTTGTTGATAGATTTGTATTTTTTGCCATTTTATTGTTTATGGCCTTGATCTTCTTCTTTTTCTTAAATAAGTCCTTTTAACATTTCATATAATATTGGTTTGGTGATGAACTCTTTTAGTTTCACCTTGTCTGGAAGTCTCTTTATCTGCCCTTCAATTCTAAATGATAGCTTTGCTGGGTAGAGCAATCTTGGCTGTAGGTCCATACTTTTCACAGTTTTGATTGTTTCTTGCCAATCCCTTCTAGCTTGCAAATTTTCTTTTGAGAAATCAGCTGACAGCCTTATGGGAACTCTCTTGTAGGTGACTGTTTTTTTTCTTGCTGCTTTTAAGATCCTCTCTTTATCTTTAACCTATGGCATTTTAATTATGATATGTCTTGGTGTGGGCCTGTTTGCATCCATCTTGTTTAGATGTGTTCTCTGTGCTTCCTGGACTTGCATGTCTATTTCCTTCTCCAAATCAGAGAAGTTTTCACTCAGCCCACATAAAGAGTACATCTTGAGTACCCAGCTTGGGTGATAGGGGAGGCTGTGCCACTGGATCCTATAGGACACCTACTACATTAGACCACACTACCAAGATGTGGAGTCAAAGCAACTCTACCTAACACATGAAAACAAACACAGATAGGTGACAAAAATGAGGAGACAAAGAAACATGGCCCATATGAAAGAAGGTGTCAAAACTCTAGAAAAAGGGCTAACTGAAATAGAGATAAGCAATCTATCAGATGCAAAGTTTAAAACACTGGTTGTAAGAATGTAAGGGAACTTGGTGAATACCTCAATAGCATAAAAAAGATCCAGTCAGAAATGAAGGATTCACTAATTGAAATAAAGAACAATTTACAGGGGAACAACAGCAAGGTGGATGAAGCCAAGAATCAAATCAAGGACATGGAACATAAGGAAGCAAAAAACAAACAATCACAACAAGAAGAAAGAATCCAAAAAAATGAGGATAGGATAAGCAGCCTCTGGGACAATTTCAAGAGGTCCAACATTTGCATCATAGGGGTGCCAGAAGGAGAAAAGAAAGAGCAAGAAATTGGAAATTTTTTTGATAAATTCTTTTTTAAAATATCTATTTTAAGATGGTAAAATAGGTTGCTATTGAAAGAGTTCTACTCCCTGTTTTTATTTCTGAATTTGACTTGTTTAAAGAAAGAAGTACATCTAAATTCTTAAAATGGTCCCTGAAGGCCATTATAAATCACAGTGCTATTTCTTTCTGACATCTTATGTCAGAAATCTTATATAAGCGGGTATGTGGCAGGCAGAACAGGACAGAAAAATGGAAAGAGTACAGATTAGGAATCCACCAAAAATCTAACAACAGTCAACGCCTTATTGAGTGTTTGCTGTATGCCAGGTCCTTTGCATATAACCTTATTTTAACCTCTCAACACTCTTATGCCCATTTATATGTGAAGAAATTGAAGATGAGTGTGGACCTGGTGATTTGCCTAGGTCACAGGATAAGAGACTCTGCACGAGATTCTAATCTGGGATGTAAACTCCGATATATAATTATTTTTCCAGGATATGATAGAAAGTAGAGGACAGGAAGGGTCAAACCTAGGAATATTTCCCTTCATCCTTATGAACTAGGTAGCAAGAAAGGAGAATGGGGATTTTTAGTGAATACAGGGAACATCCCCTAAAAAAGGAGAAAGCATTGGCTAAAGAGGGGCTGGCTTAACAAAGTGGGATGTTCGGCTAAGGTAGAGGCCACATGGAAGACCTGGCCAAGTCAGTCAGAAAAATGCAACCTGTCTGGGAAGATTTTCAAGCTGCAGGAGAGCAGGGCCATCTGTTTAAACAGGACAGCTCTGTGCAAATAGCTTCTTGAGGGTATGTTAAATAAGATCCAGGCTTTCAAGCTACATTCCCCCATGAAAGCAGAAAATGAAGTGAACTTATTTTCCATTGTCTATAAATAGGAAGTTAAATCTATGGCTTGTCACTTCCTGTAGCCTTTTGTTCAAACACTTAGTACAGTGTCTGGAACATGGTAATTGCTTAATGCCTACTTGCTTCTATTATCCTAAAGACCTGTTACTATCAAGCACACTGGACATGGGTCCCATTAGGCTAGCACCTTAACGTGCACTTCCTCTAACCCTGATGACAATTACAAAAATCCTCCAGGGAGCACAAGAAGGTCACACCAATGGTACACAAGTAAAACTCTCAGATCAACTGTTTATTAACCTATAAAAACTCCTATTAATTCCCAGAATGCCTACTGAATGGCTATCCAAATCTGAAGGAATGTCAATACTGTTATTACTCTGTTTATGGCTATTTTTGGAATACTAAAGAAAACATTCTCATTAGAACCCTTTCTTTAATGGTTTAGGTGAATTTACTTAATCATTTTATTCTGAGAAACTTATACCAATAGGTAAACAGTAATAGGACAGATGGGAAATCTATGCTTAGGTTAAATGGCAGATGAGTTTTATTATATTTAATTTTTATATTAAATTATAGTATGTTGGTTTTGCTTTTTAAGTAAATTAAATTTGTTTTTGTTTATTCAATTATTTTACTTAATTTAAGAAATTTAATGAAATAATTGAAAAAACAAAAACAAATTTCAAACCCCCATCTCCAACAAGGATTGTCTAGCCCTGTTAAAAGGTGACTTTAACCAATTTATGTACCATTCTGAGACTCCCTTTCTTCACTTTTGAAACAGAAATGGCACCATCTGCTCTGACTACTCAAGGAAATTTGTGAGAATTAAATACAATAGTGGACTGTGCCAATGTAAGGTATTGTTATTTGGTGAAAGAAAAGTGTGCCTGTTGCATTAGTAAGTGAGATAATGGCTTAATATGTACAGTGAAAAATATTACTGATAAGTGGACCTAGGTAGTTTGTTGCATTCTCTTTCTACAGGGAATTTAAAGTGAAAAGCTGATTTTAGTCAGAAGGATAATAGAGGTTGGTGTGGGATCTGGATTTCAATGGTTAATATGATTGCTGGATATATTAGTGTTAATATATTCATATTCCTTGTTTAGCTTCTATTGGTATCAAGTACCCATTTAAAAAGTCATGTTTCTAAAATATATATAATATAATAATTGGAAGAAGTGATTATAATATAATGGTATATAAATAAAAGGAATAGGCAGAACTCTCTATTTGGTTGATTCTAATTATGTTTTTCATAGATAAAGATGCAAAGTGTATGCATCAAAAGAACAAATACTTCTTTTTCAGTGGTAGAATTATGAATGAGTCTTATCTTTGTCTTTCTCCCTATATCTTGATTTTTATATAGTTATTAAATGTTAAAAAACTTCTTATTTTGAATAGGAAATACTAGTGACATCACTCCAAATTACTGTAAGAT
>PVJD01020138.1:0-10152 GCA_004026545.1 Mormoops blainvillei
GCTGCAAGCTTACAACAGGCCGATGTTTCAAACCAGGGGTGTCCAACCGTTTGCTCTCTCTGGGCCACACTGGAAGAAGAATTGTCTTGGGCTGCACAGGAAACACATTGTGACATGTGATCACTAAAGAATGTCACGTTTTCAGTAAATTGATGATTTTGTGTTGGGCCGCAGATTAGACACCTCTGATAACAGACTTTCCTTCTGGTCAGGTTTAGAGGCAGGAAAGGCAAAGGAATCCATGTGGTGGGCCAATGTGTGCCGGTTTGGGGGCGCGGTGTGGTGGGGGGAGCTCCCAAAGCAATTTCCTCTTTGGTCATCCCCAGTTCTCTTCCGGGTCTCGGTTTCTCCCCTGACTGTCTAAAACAGCCAAAGGGGCTCGGAGTGCTGGAAGACCAGCCCTTATTTTGCAGGTTCTCGGAGGTGCCAAAGTGACATTACAGTGACGGGAGTCCCCCGTGAGGCCCCAGCATGTCTTAGCGATTGATCCCAGACAACTCCGCAAGGCCCCACTCACGTAGGGAAGCTCAAATAGCTTCCCTACGTGAACTCGGGACGGACTGAGGAAGTGCCTCTTTTGTCTTCAGAGCCCAGTGGAACCCAAGCACTCTTTTCAGATCTCATTGCTTCTACCTCCATACCCAGGCCCGTTTGAATGCCCCACCTCCACAGCGCAGCATCTCCTTTACCCCAAAGGTGCGAGAGACCATACTCACTGCGTTCCAAATGTCTGGAGACGAAGGGCGAGATCCGAGTTAGCATCCGAGTGATGGCAGCATTTACGCTGAGGGAGAAACTGTCAGGAACTGGGTTCTTCTTGCCAGTGCAGTAAAGAATTACAGATGAGAGGGTCTCCTATCATGTAAGCAGGGTTGATTGGTGAGCCGTTCTCACGGAAGAGAACAGACCTTGCAGGAGCGGGGCGGTGGGGGGAGAACGGTAAGAGAAAGACAGAGAGAACCTTTGCTTTGAGGACTTACATAGTTGGTGGGATGGGGGAGGGTGAAGAAGTTACACATTGATTGACAGGTTAAGGTCATGCTAGCTTAGAACTGGGACGTGAATACCCTAAGGTGTTTATGGGCTTCTTCCTTTGGGCACTGTGGGCCCTTTCTGGCCTTTCAGGCATTGGGATAAAAACACAGTTTCAAAGGCTTTCTTTCCCAGATAATGGAAAAGATACAAGAATGTCAAGGAATGCTGAGTCAGTGGGTGGGACATGTCTCCCTCCTCCCCACTGCCTGCTATCTATCCTACCTAACAGGTATATGGGAATTCTCTGTGTCATTTTTACGACTTTGCTAGGAGTCTGAAATCATGTCAAAAACTTAAAAATGTAACAGACGATAATAATGCCGTACCAAAAGTAAATAAATGATAACATACCTCTTAGAAAAATTGTGAGGATTAAAATGAGCTAATATTTACAAAACAGGGCTGTACCTATTTGTCCTTGTTTTAAATTTTATACTTCTGTGATGGTTATCATCTAAAAACAAAACTAGACAAGATCGTTGGAGGAATTGCGCAGTCGCCAGCATATGTTAGCCTGGGAATGCCAGGGGCCTTGGTCATCAATCTTGGTCATCGATCCTTCCAGGAGCAATTGCGCCTTAACAAAAAGCATGCTTTGCTGTGTTAAGGTAATGCTATTTGGGAGAGTCTCAAAAAGAAGACAAAAGCATGCACTCTGTATGATTAAACCGACATGAATTTCAGCAAGAATCATACCGAGCTTCCGAGCAGCACTTACCTCTCCGGGCAGGGGGTGGTCGGTGGATGGCACTGGCAGAGAAAGGACATGAGGGAGTTGTTTGTCCCGGTATAAATATTTGATATCTTGACCCATGAGGTCATTGGTCAGGTAAATATATAGATATAAATAATGTGTCTAAAATTCATGTAATTTCACACTTGATTTATAGTTTTAGTCATTTATTTCGATAAAACGTTTTTGAAATTAAAAAAAGAAAGTGAGCTAATACATATGAAACAGGACAGAACCTGGTGTCTAGGAAGTACTAAGGGTTTTATTTCTGTTGTCTTTACGTCTCTGGCACCCTACAGAGAATAGGTGTTTGCCAGGTATTTTTAAAGGCGCCCATCACCGCCCTGACCCGTGGGGCTCAGTTGGTGGGGCGTCCCTCTGAAAAGCGAAGGGTTGCTGGTTTGATTACCAGTCAGGGCATGTGCCCTGCTCGGGGAGCACGTGAGAGGCAGCAGGTCGATGTTTCTCCCTCACATCGATGCTTCTCTCTCTCTCTCTCTCTCTCTCTCTCTCTCTCTCCCCCTCTCTTCCCTTCTCTCTAAAGATAGATAGATGGATAGGTAGATAAATAGATAGATAAAGAAATAAATAACCTTTAAAAAGAAAACAAATAAATGAAAGCGCCCGTTCTTTTTTTTTGAGCCGGGCACTGCGGCGAGCGCTTCCCACGCACCACGGAACGCAGAGCCTTCCTGTAGAGTAGTGTCAGCATTTTGTTTTCCAACTTTGTGAAAAATTTCGCACTCACAGGCAAGCTGGAAAGATCGCGCCATGCGCACCCCTTTGCCCTCCGCTCAGATCCAAACACTTGCACATTTTCTGAGGCCCAATTACCATGTCCCTTGGTACAAATGCTAACACTGAGGTACAAACACGATTAAGTCACTTCTTCAAGGTTTCCCAGAACTGGACTGGGGCCCAGGGAGTCTCCTGAGAGTGTGTCCCCCAAACAACTCTTCTGCCCGTTAGGCATTGGGCGACCCAGATGGGAAGGCCCAGCCGCAACCTTCGACGTCACTGCTGTGTGCTCAGCACTTCCATAGGGCAGCCGCTGGCCATATGTGGGTGTATACATTTAAGTTTAAATTCATCAGAATTAAATGAAATCTAAAATTCAGTTCCTCAGTTACATTTCAAGGGCTCAAATAGCCACATGTGGCCACTGTTGGGGGGTCCGTGACGCGGGCTGTGAAAGAATTCACGAAGAGCAGAAAGTGCAGAGACTAAAGGGTTTTTATTTTTACTTTCCCAGGGGAGGGAAAGTAAAGGGGCTCTGTGCGGAGAGGGGCACCGGCACTGAGGGGCTGGGGCTGTGAGTTTTTGGCAGGCAGTGGGGCGGCCGTAGAGCAGGAAGTTTCAGGTGGGCTGCAGTTTGTTTCGATGTTGTCTTTGGGGGCAGGGTCTGGTGGTTGTTGTGACCAGGTATGTCCTGTTTTGCAAGTTCCTGGAGCCTCTGCACCTTCAGGGCCTTCCAGGAATTTTCTAGTCCTGAGCATAAAGGCTCATAAAACAATTAGGGTCAGCCAGGCTTCATGGGCTCCAGCCGGCTCTGGGAGAGAGGGCCTGAGAAAGTGGCTTTTGTCCTATTAGCCACTGTATGGGTGGTGCAGATACAGAAATTTCCATTATCCAGCTCTGGACTCCAGTGGGGAACAAAGAAAGGACCTGCGATTTTAACCCACCTGGCAGTGATGGCGAGCCCTGGGGCCTGGTCAGACAATGTGTCTGCAATAGATGGTGGAAAAATTTAGCCAGCTGACATGGTCTCCCTTCACTCTTATCTTTAATCTTTAAAAAAAAAAATATTAAAAAAATATGTTTTTAGATTTATTGATTTTAGAGATAGAGAGAGGAAGGAAGGGAGAAAGAGAAACATGACCTGTTGTTCCACTTATTTGTGCATTCATTGGTTGCTTCTTGTATGTGCCCTGACCAGGGATCAAACCTGCAACCTTGGTGTATCTGGATGTGCTCTAACCAACTGAGCTACCTGGCCAGGGCCTCTGTAATCTTTTTTTTTTTTTTTTAATCTTTCCTTTGGTCCCAGCCTGTGTGGTTCAGTTGGTTGGGTGTCCTCCTGCAAACCTAAAGGTCGCTGGTTTGATTCCCAGCCAAGGCGCATGCCTGGGTTGCAGGCTTGGTCCCCGGCGGGGGCACGTGCAGAGGGCTCTCGCCGTTCCTCTCTCACACTGATGTTTCTCTCCCTCTCTTCCTCCCTCCCTTCTCTTCTCTCTGAAATTGATTGTAAAAACCAAACAAACACATCTTTCCTCTGCCTTCATACGCCTGTTATTCTTTCCTAGCCTCCGCCCCACCTCTGACCTGTTTATCTCTAGCCCAGTTGCTACTGTGCTGTAACCCTAATTGCTCGATGACTGTCACAGTGAACTTGCCAGTGGGCTGAGTCAGAACGGTTATGCTGGAATCAGTGCATCTCCTTGGCTTGCCTTAATTAGGTAACTCCATTTAGGGGAAGAAGCTGGATGTGGAGTTTGGGGTGGGACAGGTCCAAGTTCATATTCTCTCTTTATTTATTACCGGTGTGGATGTGGGCAGGTGACTTCCCTTCTGTGAATCAGTGTGCCCTATTTGGAAAGTGGGTGTGATCGCATGTGCTCCCTAGGGGTGGTGCGAGAATCATGTGGGGAGGTTTGCAGCTGCCCGGGGGTGGGGAGGAAGGGCCTTCCGTAATTGGTAGCCGCGTTTCTTTGGCAGACACTGTTTTCCATTTTTCTGCACTTGTAGTTCTTGAGGGCAATACTTATGCATTGAAAACACAGGGTGGTAAATACAGAGGCAAGGTCTGGGCTTTCAGGACAGTGGGTTAAAAATCTGCAAGGCGAGGGTTTCCAGGTACTGCGAGGGCTCATGGCTACGGGCTGAAACCTGAGTTGGGGTTCGTGGGCAAATTAATGGGCTTTTCGTACTGACTTGTTAATTTATGTGAAAATTTAACGGTGCCACTTCAATAAAAACACTTAGATGTGATTGTTAACGGAACGTCTGATAAAATGTGCTCTTGTCTTTGTCACTGAATTAAAGAATATCTAGACTATTCCAGTCCCCCTTGGAAAGAGTAATTGTCCAGCCCTGGCAAAGCAGTCTCTGGATTCCACCCCTTGTCCCACAGAACTTCCTGTGGTGATTCCAGTCTGTGCTGTGCAGTGTGAGAGCCGTGAGCATATAAGCACGTGCGACAGGTGAGAGACACCAAAGCTTTAACTTTATTTAGTTTCAGTGAAATGTAAACAGCCGTCTGTGGCTTATGGCGACCGTACTGCACAGCGAAGCGTTAGCTAGACAGCTGGAGTGCTGGCCAAACTGGAGTGCTGACCAAACTGGAGTGCATCCTTCTCATCATTGGGTTCAGTGAACGAATGGGGGTTCCTGATTTGGGACCTGAGCACTGGCGCCATTTCTCCCTGACAGTGCAGGCCTGTTCTTGGGGACTAGTCTCTGCTTTTCAATATCAGCGTGACCATGGACGGAGCCTCAGTTTCCCAGTCTGTCAAGTGAGGGATAATACTATCCCTTTTGCAGGGCATTGTGAAGTCAGGCTGAAATTCTAAGCCAGCCCCACCTTCTCCTGGCTGTGTGACCTTGGGCAAGTTACTTAACCTTTCTTAGCCTTAGTTTCTGCAACTTTAAGATGGGCATTAACATGACCTTCCTTCTGAAACAATCGTGAGGGTTAAGCAATATTTGCAAAGTACTTAGAACAGTGCCCAGGGCGTGGTACAACCTATATATGTGTTTGCTCGGCGTCCTTGCAAAAAGACCGGACGAAGATGGTAGGTCCCGAAGTCAATTCAGGAAGCCCTGACCAGTGTTTCGGGGGTTTATTTCTTTACTGTTTCTCTTGGGACTTCTCCCCCCACCCCGTGTTATGTTAGCAGTTCATAAAACCGTATGTGACATTATCTTTTTAAGTAAGGATATATTTTGTTGCATGATGCTTTTCCTTCCGGTTCACAGATGTGTTGCCTACTGGTCTTGATGTCGAAAACAGATCTTACTTCCAGTGTGCTCAGGCATGTTTTCAAAGCCCTGCTTTAATATTTTTTTTTTTAATTGGAAAGACCTCAAAATAAAAGTTGTGAGTACAGTACCAGAGAAATTAGTTTTCCTAAATCATATGAGAGTAAGTTGCCAACATCGTGCCTTGTCACCTACCTATGTTTACCGTGTATTTCCTATGAACAAGGACCTTCTACATAACTAAAGTATAACTTTGGACACAAAAAAGGCTAGCATTGATAAGTTACTACCACCTTACCCTCATACTCCATTCAAGTTGTACCCGTCGTCCCAGTAATGGCCGTCATTGTGTGAACGAATACACATTCAGCCGGGCACACGTACCTATCCGATTGGTTTATCGAATGATTCCGGTATCAGGCAGCAACCCACCTAGAAGGGGGCTCCCAGGAGTCGTACAAAAAGGAAGGTTTTGATAAGGCAGATCACCTGACCAGTGTCGATCCGGAAATTTCAGATCGATTGGTTTAAAATTCCCTTCCTGGGAGGGACTAAAACCGCGTTTTGGGCCTGGTTCTCTTTAACAAAGTGAAGGGCTCAATCTGGACTCAAGTGCTGCATTTAGCTGTTCTGTCTCTTTAGCTTCCTTTAGTCTGGAAAAATTCTTCAGCCTTCCCTTGACCTTCGTGAGTCTTGTGAACTTTACAGGCCGGCTTTACGGCGGGGCATCCCTCAGTGTGCGTTGGCCTGTCACCTTCCCCTGACCAGGTGCAGGCTGTGCTTCTTGGCCCGGAGTGTCACAGAAGAGGTGGCAGCCTCTCTCCCATCCCATCAGGTCGTTCGCTTAGGTCACTTCAGAAAGGTGGCGTCTTCCAGGCTCCTGCTCTGTCAAGTGACCCTTTTCCTCTCCGTAATGAGCGTGTTTTCTGGGGAGATATTCTGGGGCCATGTAAACATCGCGTTCCTCATCGGATTTTTGATTCATGACCCTGGTTTGCTCTGGTGTTCAAGTCCTGCCTAATGTGACCCATGGGAGCCCTTGTGAGCTGGTTCCCGTGTCCTTTCAACCTGTCTCTGTCACTGTTTGAGCATTTTTTTCTCCCCGCTTCCTGGCACAAGAACACGTGCCGGGCTGACCTCGCTCTTTTCACTGCGACTGTCCTAGAGTTCGCCTTTGCTCCAGGAAGCCCTGGTATGTTTCACTGGAGAATGACATTTAGAAACCGTGTGCTACATGTTTCCCATTGCTTCCGGGGACTTCCTTAGCCATGGCTCCCACAGTGAACGGAAGTAGGGAATATGGATAGATATACATACACAATTTACATTATATTCCCCCATCTATCTCTACATATGGAAAATCATGAGTTTGCCCTGGCTGATGTGGCTCAGTGGATTGAGTGCTGGTCTGTGAACCCACAGGTCACCAGATCGATTCCCTGTCAGGCACATGCCTGGGTTGAGGGCCAGGTGCCCCAGTTGGGGGTGTGTGAGAGGGTTGATGTTTCTCTCCCTCTCCTCTTTCTCCCTCCCTTTTCCTCTATCTGAAAATAAATAAATAAAATCTTAAAAAAAAAAAAGAAAAAAAAAAGTCATGAGTTTACTCTGTCTCCAATCCCAGCCGGACACTACAGGGTTCATTCTAGTTTCCTCCCTTTGCATAATTGTAGACCGTTTCTCCATCAGTGAGAACTCTGACTCTCAGTGTCCTTGATGGATTTACTTATTTGCGCAATCTCCCTGAGAACACCCAATCTCCTAGAGCGGCCACCACCCACACCCCACAGCCCCTGGGGCGAGCGCTGTGCTCATCCCACTTGAGCTCTGACGCCCTCCCCGAGCCCTGCGTCCCTCGCGCCAGCCCCTCTTCCAGACGCCTGCTTGCTTATGTTCAGGAAGGGAAAGGATAGGGTGAGAAAGGAAGAGCTTAATGTGTTTAAAGTAGAGCAGAATTTGGGTTGCTCTTCCAGTTCCTACTTCTAAGCTCCTCGCTTTGCTTTCCTGTCCTTTTCTCTTCCTCGCTCGTCGTGCCAGATTCCACGCAATGTAAGTGTTCTTTCATCGAACTGGGCAGAGCTTTCAAATGTTTTCAGTACAGTGCGTACCACTACAGAAGCTGGAGGAAGAGCAGAGAAAGGAGGGGAGAGAGGACGAACTCGAGGAGCAGGGGCCTCTAGTCCCATGAGAAGCCACAGAGGGGGAAAATGGCCTCACCTGCTCCCCATGTTTTTTCCAAAGTTTGACCTTTGAGGTCCTTGTTTGTGCTTGAGACATGGCTTTCAACTTCAGGCAGGGCTTGTCGGGGACAAGGCAGGTGTGACAGGGGACAGGGTGGGAGGTTCTGCCTGGACTGGCCTTGCTGGTTTCTCGTCTTCCTGGGTTTGTGTTTGTAATGAAGAGCTTATTTCATTTTAATTACATAAGAAATACGTGAATACCTTCTTGCTGTGAAACAAACATTTGAGCAATACAGAGAGAGCAAAAAGGCCGTTTGAGAAATGGGGCATCCGTGAGTAGCAGAGGGAGGAATTGGAACGCCAACTGGAAAGGTTCTTCACGGTAATAAATGGTTTTCCTCCTAGGAATTTATCATGGAGAGAATGGCATTAACTTCCATGGCGTTGATAGTGCTAAAAAACTAGGGATAACCTAGATGTTTAATCAGAGGGGACTGATTACGTTAATTATGGTTTCAGATAGTTTGATGCTTTATGGGCATTTAGAAAAACAAGGCAATGGTATTATGCTAAGGGAAATAAATCAGATAGAGAAAGACACATACTGTATGATTTCACTTATATGTGGAATATAAAGAACAAACGAACAACACGGAAACAGACTTATAGATGCAGAGAACAAACTGATAGTTGCCAGTTGGGAGGGGGATGGGTGGCTAAGGGAAAAAGGTGAAGGGATTAAAAAGCACAGATCAGCAGTTACAGAATAGTCATGGGGATGCAAAATAAAGTAGAGTATAGAAAGTCTAGTCGATACTACGGTGATACCTAGGTACAGAGTCAGACGGGTTCTAGACTGATCAGGTGATCACTTGGTAAGTTATGCAAATGTCCGACCACTCTGCCGTGCACCTGAAACTAATGTAATGTCGAATGTCAACTGTAACTGAAAAATTAAAAAAAAACCAAACAAACCCAAAACAAATGAAACACGAAAAAGAAAAAAAAAAACAAACCAAAAAATCCCAGGCACATCTATATGTATTCATCTGGAGAGATCTTGAAGATAATATTGTTAAGTGAAAAAAAAAAAAGTAAGATGCAGAACAGTGTGCCACTGTTGTGTTAAAAAAGGATCTATGTGAGGTCCTGGCTGGGTAGATCAGTGGGTTAGAGCAGTGTCCTGTTAAGCCAAGGTTGTGGGTTCAGTCTCTGGTCAGGGCACATGCAAGATGTAACCAGCGAATGCATAAAAACATGGATCGACGAATCGATGTCTTTCTCTCTCTCTCTCTTTCAAATCAATAAATAAAAGTTAAAATAAAACATAACAATTAAAAAAATGATCTAGGTGTGAGTGCTCGTAGATGTCTAACACATTGCAGGAAATACCCACAAAGGCAATGAATGAGCGTGCCTCTGGAAAGGATGCTGGGTTCCCGCGGGATGGCACTTCAGGGGACTTCTCCATCCTTCATGTCTTCTCCGGGCCTCAGTTTCCCCTTTTGGAAAGGGAGGGCGATTAAATGAGAGACTGGAATTTCATTCCAGAGCAGACATGCCAGAGGGTCATTAGCAGAGGCCTTCCCACTCCTCCTGGGGCTTCACAGGGAGCGCCAACTTTCACATTTGCAGTCGCTGCTCTGCAGCCAGATTCCCAAGGGGATTTTTCTAACTCCTTGGCAACCTATAGCAAGTAAGAGGGAAGAGAATTCAAGCCGTTCCCATATCTCTTCATCTCTTGCTTGGGTCCAACAGCAGATTTCCCCCTCAGGATTCTCGAAAGCCATCATCATTCTGTCTCTGCTGGGCCCTCCCCTGAGGGCATGAATGCCTCCCCCCTCTCGGCCCCCCATCCCCTGTTGCAGGTTCCTGCACACCCACCCGACATGTGACCTGTGTAGGAGTTTGTCCCAGTTTGGCACACAAAGCCCTGCCCCTCCACCAGCCTGTGGCTTTGGCCAAGCCCCTTCGTCTTTCTGTGCCTCAGCCTCCTCACCTATAAAAACAGAAGCAATACTAGTACCTACTTCATAGGCTTGTTGTGCAGACACTAATCAGCTAATTAGCTAATATGCCCATACCTGCCCTGTCCAGTAGGCAGCCACTGGCCACCGTGGCTATTGAGCCCTTGAGATGTAGCTGGTGTGACCTTCTGGGGCCTGGGAGCCAATCTGGGGCGTGCCTGTCCCGGCTGCAGCGCTGGGGGTGCGGGGAACCCAGTGGGGG
>PVJD01020139.1:0-10140 GCA_004026545.1 Mormoops blainvillei
TATTCCACTGTGTAAATGTATCAAGATTTTGATCCACTCATTTACTGTTGGACACTTAGGTTGTTTCCAATTCTTGGCTATTGTAAATTGTGCTGCTATGGCATTGGGGTGCATAAGGTCTTTTGAACTGGTGTTTCAGGATTCTTAGGGTATAATCCAAGCGGTGGAATTGCTGGGTCAAAAGGCAGTTCCATTTTTAGTTTTTTGAGGAAATTCCAAACTGTTTTCCACAGTGGCTGCACCAGTCTGCATTCCCACCAACAGTGTACTACGGTTCCCTTTTCTCCACATCCTTGCCAGGGGTTTCTTTAAATAGAATAGTAAATAGAAACCTTGTTTGGGTTTACAAAATTATTTACTGTAAACTAGACAGAGTATAATCCTCCAGCACTAGCAACATCTAAATAAAATCAAATCTAACAAAATTCTAAAGAGGCTTTTTTTTTTTTACTCTCATGCATTTCACTAGTAAAGAACTATTAACCCATTTGACCAGTAAAGAACTATTAAGCACCTACTATGTGCCAGTGTTAGAAGCAAAAGAAGCCAAATCTAGTAAGACATACTTCCTGCCTCTGAAGCATTCACAGGGTAGGGAGGATTTCCAGCACTGCAGGCCACTAGGTACGAGTTCTGAACACAATACTTCTGAGTTTGTATCGTTTATTTGGAAGAGCAGCCAGACACAGCTACTCCCTCTCTTGCGCCCTCTTCAGCCTTCAGACATCCCCAGCAAAACTATAAGTACTCAGTTGGGACAGTAGAAAAATGCCTAAATGTCCTTTGGGAGAGGAAATTAATCATTGTGGTGCCAGTTTTCTTCACTTATAATCACAGTATCTACCAACTGTTCATTTCATTAGAAGTTAAAGAGGAGAAAAGAGAAAATATGACACCCAGATTTAATCATTGTCATCTATTATAACATCTGGAGGTGAGTGTTAAGCACTTAACAGAAGAGCAGAAAGTTAAATGATCAGGTTAGGTTTTTCCTTTTCATTTATTCATATAGTGCACCCTATACTATATTCTAGCATGCACAATTGACAACTCACTTTGAAACAAGGCACTGAAAGAACTGTTCTCTTTTTTAATGTCAACTTATTGTTTTTGGTATATTTTATTGATTATGCTATTATAGTTGTCTCATTTTTTTTCTCCTCTTTATCCCCTCTACCCTGTACCCCATCCTATCATCCCCACACCTCTTAGTTCATGTTTATGGGTTGTACATATCAGTGCTTTGACTTCTCAGAAAAAAAAAAAGACGGGGGGAGGCTAAGAATAGTATAGGAAATTGAAAAAACTGTTCTTAAAGTGGGGAAATCAAGAGTGTTCAAAATGGTGGGGATGGATATCAAAATACCAATTCATTTTATAAAAAAAAGCTAACCATTTTAAGCTTTAAAGTGAATAATATTTAATATCTGTTGAACATTTATTGTATCAAACATTGTGCTACATACTTTACACCCAAGAACCCTATGAGGTAGGTATTATTATTATCTCCATTTTACAAATGAGAAAATCCAGGTGCAGGTTTGCCAACTTGCCCTACACAGGTACACAGCCAGAGATCGGTGGAGCTAGGCATTTTAGCTCAGTCGCTAAGCAATACTGTCATATCATGAAAACATATTTCTATGAAATCCCAATGAATTTGATATTTGAAATCACCAGCAGAAAATATTGTGATTGCCACCCTTCACAAATAGAAAAAGCAGAAAACCACCCCTGTGGCAAGCATATCACATGCATTATTTCATTTAATTCTCACAACCTTATTAAGTAACTACTATTATTATTCTAATACCCATTTAACCAGAGGGGGGGAAAAACTGAAGTACGAAGAAAGAAGATCATGTGATGGCCCAAGATTAAAAAATAGATTTGAACTTAACTCTGACTGAGTCAGAGCCAGAGATTTCACCACTTTGTCAAATACTTTATAATTAATATTTTAAATCAGAGCATGAATGGGTAAGAGACATATTTAAGACAAAAAGTTAATTTAAAGTTCTAATTTTAACACCAGTTCACTGCCAATTTGCTGTCCTAACTGTGTCCAAGTTCGGGGGCACTGGATCATATTAGAGGCAGGGACTCCAGGAGTTTAATGTACAAAGCAAGACAGCCTAAGAAGAATGCTACATTTTTTTAGGCAATGTCCTTCATTTATATGAATTTAATCAAGACAACACAATCCTTACTTTTAAAATAATATTTTAAAATGCTAAAATTCTCACGGAAGCATCAAAACATTGAGTGGGTAGAACAGACTCTCATTTCCCTTGAGTGGCTAGAACAGTCTCTCGTGTAAGGATCTAAACACCTTATTTAGATCATTCAAATGCCGTACACATCAAAACACTCCAACTTAACACTTCCTTTGAAGTCAGACAATCAGTTTTATATTAGTGTCATTATTTAGCATTTCTATAGCACTTCATTTTTGACAGGTGCATTATAATTATTTCTACTCTAAGTTACCTCCTATTCATTCATTAGCATGCAGTTACTTTCCCAATAAAATATATATAAATTCCTTGACAAAACTGAGCCTACACAAAATGAAGAGATTCATATTTATATCAAAATTTCAGACAAACATGTATCTACAGGAAGAATAAGGCAGATAGATGAGATATTAAGATAAGATAAAATAAGATGATAGAGACAGAGACAGAGATAGAGTTATAAGAAACCAATTCTAAAGACCAGTAACATTCTTGTATTCTTGTCTTAGTTCAACTGCAGTTTGTAGGAATTATCAGTCATATCCCTATGTTGCCAATAAGAACAAAAATAAAAAGGAAGCCCATGGTCACATAGGAATTAAAATTGATGGAAGTGTAAGTGAATTTAGCAGAGACTATTTATTGACCATTGTCCATTCCTTCTTCCTTCCTTTAAGTAATAGAATTTCCTGCCATTCATCCAGACACCATACTTCCCAGCCACCCTCAAAGCTAGAAGTAGCAATATAATAAGTTCAGGCCAAAAGGGATTCAAGAAGTGATGCGTACAGCTTTTGAATCACCTCCTTAATCACCATGGCTATTTGCCAAGAACCTCCTCTGTTTCCTCCCCCCTGACTTAAAAATGGCACTAATTTCTCAGTTACCCTCAGTGCTTAACATGGAGGCCACACGTTTAGTGTGGCACAGCTACCTCATCAACCCAGATCCTCAAATAATCTCATGGAACAGAGTTACTGCTTTTCTGAGTCTCTTTGTTACAGAAATTTAGCCTGCATCATAACCAATAAAGTAAACCAAAGTAAACAAATAGGAGAAAAAAGTATACATATAGACTATAAGATTGATTTGACTCGCCCTTTATAAGAAGAGTATAGGTAACAACCCAAAATCTATGGAACACAGCAAAAGCAGTCCTCAGAGGAAAATTTATAGCACCACAGGCCTACCTCAAGGAACAAGAAAAATCTCAAATAAGTAATCTAAATTTACACCTAAAGGAACTAGAAAAAGAACAACAAAAAAAAGTCCAAAGTGATTAGAAGAAAGGAAATAATAAAGATCAGAATGTAAATAAACAAAATTGAGTCTAAAAAAACAACACAAAAGATCAATGAAACCAAGAGCTGGTTTTTCAAAAAAATAAACAAGATTGTTAAACTTTTAACCAGACTCATCAAGAAAAAAGAAGAGATGACCTAAATAAAATCGGAAATGAAAAAGAAGTGACAACTGTCACCACAGAAAGTACAATAATACAAAAGATTATAAGAAAGAACTACAAACAATTATATGCAAATAAAATGGACAATCTGGAAGAAATAGATAAATTCATAGACATATACAATCCCCCAAGACTGAATCAAGAAGAAACAGAATATTTGAATAGACCCATCACTACCAGCAAAATCAAACAATAATCAAAAAACTCCCAACAAAATCTTGAATCAGATGGCTTTACAGATGAATTTTACCAAACATTCCAAGAAGAATTAACTCTTATCCTTCTCAAACTATTACAAAAACTTCAAGAGGATGAAAGCCTCCAAGCTCATTTTATGAGACCAGCATTATCCTGATGCCAACACCCGACAAAACATTACAAAAATAAGGAAAATTATAGGCCAATATCCCTGATGAACATAGATGCAAAAACTCTCCACAAAATATTAGCAAACTCGATTCAGCAATACATTACAAAGGTAATACTCCATGATCAAGTGAAATGTATCCTAGGATGCAAGGTTGGTTCAATACTTGCAAATCAATTAGTGTGATACACCACACACACAGAATGAAGGAAGAAGAGTATAGGAAATTTTAAAGGAAGGCAGCTGGAAACATGACAGAAAATACCCTAGATTGAAGTAAGAATAAACTACTAGCTCTCAATCCCAAGCAGAAAGTTCTATAAAACTATATTTTTAAACTATGACAAATTTCAAATAAATTAACAATTTCCTACTGAAGTTGAGAAACTCATACAGCATTAAACTGACTCACCAGTGTCAAAGATTTCGTATTTTGTTGATGGTGGGCCTGAGACCAAAAGCTCTCAAAAGGCAGGAATGTGCCTTATTTATTTTTGTATCCTCTCATTTCTTCCTACCTTACCCCTGGGATGTAGGTAAGTACCAATATCTTGGAACAATCTAAAGATTAAAAACAAATGCCTACTACAGAATTTATTGCTGTTATCTTTATCCCAATAATCTTCAACCTCTGCCATTTTTTGGTTCTGAGAAATGAAGCATAGTTTCAATCCTTAGAGATAGTGTAGACCTGTGAAAACTTAGACCTACAGACATTAATTTTTTAGATGTAGAATTAACAAAGATTTATTCTTTATCAAGTATATACTTGGCTCTGTGTTAATTACTTCTACACAATACTAACCATTTAAAACAAACACCATCATCTCCATTTAACAGATAAGGAAACTAAAACATAGATAGAGTGACTTTCCCAAAATTTTAACAGATGCTTAATAACAGAACTGGGACTAAAATCCAGGCTTCCCCACTGACAGTGTAGTTTTCTTTCTGAGAGCTCTGCTCTGTTGCCTTATCACTTTCTGATATATTTTTACACTTCAAACCTCAGGCCAAAAAAAGTGGTGGGGAGGGGCGGTGGGGGACCTACTAGCATAGTAATGACTGCAGGTATTGGTGGATAAGAAAATGAAAAAGTAGCTCTAACCAGGCAGGTCGGAAAGGAACATGGGTAATCATATCAGAACAATTGTTCTCTGAATAAAAACTGGAAAACTTCCCAAGATAAAAGTGAGCAATCAGACACCACCATTAACATAAACATTTTCATTCACTTTTAAAAGATGTCACCTAGTTCAACATAATTCTTCACCCTGGGTGTAACTAATTAGAATCTGTTTAGATCCAAAGGTACAGACAAGATTGGATATATCAAGGTCAGGAATTGTCCAGCTATATGACTCTTAAGTGCTTGAATTAACTGTACACACCTTCCCAGAAAACTTCACACCTACTGGAAGAGATAGACATTCCATATACTCAGTTTCGGACCCTTTGATCAGAAAACGTCCAGGAGTAGGAAAAAGCAGAATCTTTGAACTTCTAGCCTGATGTTGTTTTGTTTGTTTGGTATTATTTGTTGTCTGAATTGGCTCTAACTAAAGCCAAAGAGAGAAAGTTAGGAAAAATTGAGATGGAAACATCTGATAAAATGAGTTATCTATGCACTTCTTGACCCTGATAATGGAAACATAGCAGTGTCTAAGAATCTCAGTAGCCAAGAAAATATCAACTTGGTCTCACATCTCTCAAATTAAACTTCCCATTTTGCAGACACAGAAATTTGGTGTGAGGTCATAAAGAAACCTTTATAAGAGGAAATCAGAGTTGAAAATTGAGGTATTAGAGTTTATGATTCCAAGAAATGTCATGACATGATTTATGGTGATGATTTTTCAACCTTTCCCAATAAAAAGCATGACTCAAATCCAGAAGCCCATCCCTTTGCCCACTGAAATACTATAGGCAATTTGCCCTGTGCAAAAGAAAGGGCTTTCAGAGTTTTAAATAAGCACACAAGAGTTCCAAGTAGTAAGTTAAGAAATTCTAGATTAGATGCCTCCCTCCAACGGACTACTAAATAAGGGTGGAGCCAGAAGATAAACGCAGGGAATCGGAGGAACTGCATGGAAAGACCTATGTGTGAGGCACTTGGATGGACCCAGTAAGCACAGATAGTCCCCTCCCATTCGGGGTGTCTAGAGTGCACCCTTGATTCTCAGTGCTTCTGATGAAGTTTCCGCTTCAATGGGACAACGGTTTTCTATCAGAGAGTGTCATAACATCCAATCAAAGAGTGTCATAACACAGAACCCTTCTAATTGGTGTGGAGAGCTCTGCGAGAGCATATTAGTTGTAAGCCATAGCATCACCTCTCTTTAGGGAAAGGGAACGAAATTTAAATACACAGAGAGGCAGAGAGATAATTAATTGCCTTCTTGGCAACCTACCACTCTACTGCCAATGGGATCACTGTGACAAGTTATGAAATTCAAGTCAAAATATTTAACTCTGCCACTTACTCAAGTGGTAGACCCAATTTTAGGCACCCCACAGTTAGGGTGCTGATAGAGAAGAGTCTTCTCTTCATTTTCTGCAGTAGCACATTTAACTGTTAGTATCTATGGGCGTTCTGTTTCCTCTATGAAAGATATGTCTGTAAAGTATATACATACATCTCTATCAATGTAAGGAATAAATGATGAATACAGGGAATTGTGAAAATCTGGATAGATCCAGAGAAACATAGGAATAAGAATAAAATAATAACTTGAGAGAAGTCTTTCAAAATAACCTGATAGAAAGTAGACCTAATAAATTGGGCATAAGATGGTGAATCAGGCAATATTCCCAAAAGAATTACCAACTGTACCACTTGATTCAGAGCTCCTGGGATTTAGATCTCGAGGTCACCATCATGAAGCCTAATGATGTAAGCTGTACACCCAAGACAGGAAATTCTGCGACCCAAGACTCAAGGATAAGGATGAAGGGCATCTATACCATAAACATATCCATCACCTCCAAAAATTTCCTCTTATCTTATTTATTATTATTATTATTAATTATTATTCTGTGATAAAAACACAGCATAAGACCTGACTGATGAGCAATTTTAAAGTACACAATACAGTATTATTAACTATAGGCATTTTGCTTTATGGTAGATCTCTAGGACTTTTTCACCTTGCATTACTCAGACTTTGTACCCTTTAATTCCTCCCCATTTCTCCCTCACTTCAGGCCCTGGAAATCACCTTTCTACTCTCTGTGTCCGTGAGTTTAACCATTGTATGAGATTCCTGGTATCAGTGGTAACATGCACTATTTGTCTTTCTGTGTCTGGTTTATTTCGCTTGCTATAATGTCCTCCAGTTTCATCCATGTTGTCGCAAATGGCAGGATTTTCTTCCTTGTTAATGCTAAATAACATTCTATTGTATCTGTAGACCATATTTTCTTCATAAATTCATCCATCAATGGACTTCAGGTTGCTTCCCGGTCTTGGTTATTGTGAATACAGTGGTCTCTGCTTTTCCATGAGAGATACGTTCCAGCACCTCCAGTGGATGCCTGAAATCGCAGATACTACTGAATCCTAATGAGCTTCTTTAACTCTGCCGAAATTGTGGCAGCACCTTCTTCATCAGCAGAGACATCCTTTCCTGTAATTCTTATGTTTTTTAGTCCAAACCTATTCCTGAGTCTGTGTAACCAGCCCTTATTTGCAGTAAATGGAGTAGTATCAACTCATTTCGGGAGATCGCTTGCTCAAGTCTTTGTATAGGCTCAGGGCTCTCTGGCACAACGTGTTGCCATCAGTCTGAACACATCTTCTGTTCATGTCTTTGACCCACAAATTTCATGCCTTTTTCATCTTAACTAATTTATCATGCACTGAGGCCATAACTTTTGCAATTTGAGATGAGACAGCAAAACTAGCATAAATTTCTTTTTCCTTCCTCACAATTTCACAGATAGATTTGTTCTTACCACGCGTCTTACCTCCCTCAGCATACAATTCCTTTTCTTTTCTTATTCAGTTGAGAGCTTTCACCTTTTTACTTTCAGCTTCTCTTTAGCATATTCAAATTGCCAGCATGACTAATCATAAACTTTGGGGCCACTATTAAGTAAAATAAGGGTAACTTGAGCACAGCATTGCCATACTGTCAATCTGATAACCAGGATGGCTACTAAGTAACTAACAGGCTAGCATATAAGGCATGGATATGCTAGACAAAGAATGATTTGCGTTCTGGGTGAGATATCGCGGGACTTCCTTACACTACTTAGAACGGCAAGCAATTTAAAACTTACAAATTGTTTATATCTAGAATTTCCACTTAATATTTTCAGACCACAGTTGACCAAGGATGACTGAGACATGGAAAGTGAAACCACAGATAATGGGGACTACTAGAAATCTCTCTGAGATCCTGATTTCAGTCTCTTTGCATACATGCCCAGAAATGGGATTGCTGGGTCACATGGCAGTTCTAACGCTGTGAGTCCTGTCGCTTCATATCTCAGTTTTTTAAATTCTGACTTACGGTGGGGGATTTTCCTGTCTTGTACCTTCATGTCTTTTAGCTCATACTGAAATAGGAATTGACAGCGTTCATCTGTTTTGTTGGCACGTTTTTCTAGCATCGGTTAATTGAAAGGATGATTTTTTTTCTTATAATTTTGTATAGGATTTTACCTCAATTTTTGTGGCTTATTTTTCATATGAGATTAATTTTCTTAAACTTTTACATGGAGGCATAATTTCAGGGCATCTTTTCTAACTTCATAGAGCGCCCTCTTCTGTTGCTTTCTTGTAGTGTTCAAAAATAGAGCAGTTTGCTTTCTGAGATTTCCTAGGTCTGCCTCCATCTCCCACTTTTCACGAGATCTACTCTTTCTCTATCTGATATCCAGTGTGGGTCACTGCCCAGAAAAATGAAAGATCGGTTTTGAGAATTCACGAGGGCTGTGCTTCTCCGTCCTCTTCAGACTTTACCACTGTCGCCTTGCCCCTAACCCAGTGGGCAAAACCCCTCCAGGGGGGATATATTATTTTCATGGATTGTCATTTGGCCTTGGCGCATCAGGCTTTTCAGTAAATACTTAAGTAATTTGGGAACTCTCTTCCCAGATCACTGCATTGCTTCCCTCTGCTTTCCCTCCCAAAGATGCAAGTTGCCTGCAAATATTATGACGCTTGGTGGTTTTTTAATTAGCTTGTATTTTCATAGGAATAACTATGTATCAGTCTGCGAATGCCAGGAGCACCACTGAGGTGGAGTTTGGAGAACAAAATGTTTGTTAGAAAATAACACACATGAAAGAAATGTGAGGAAGCAGCAATGGGCAGGAGACATAGAACTGCAATTGTGTCTGTGAAGGCCTTCACCAACGCAGCAGGGAGGTCTGGAGCAAGTATTGCCTGTCAGAGTTTTCCCAGTTGGACCCAAATGGCCATGAGTTTATACCTCATTTCATTCAGTCATTGGAGGTATGTGGGCTGCCCTGGGGAAGGCGTGATCCCAGGCAAGGCAGCTCTCTGCAGCGAGGTAGAGCTGAAGTAGCTCATAGCTCCTGGAAGCTGGGCAGCAAGTGTTTCCTTGAAGAGCACATCTCCGTGTCTACCATGACTCATCACCTTGTTTTGTTCCACACATTGTCTGCTGCAGTTTTATTTGGAATTACATCGAATCTACAGGTGAATTTAGGAAAATTTAAATCTTTACAATATTGAGTTTTCCATTTCATGAAAATAATATATTTCTTCACTTTTATAAGTTTTATGACTTTCTGTATGAAAGTCTGTCCTTCCTAAATTCACTCATTAATTCTAACAGTTTCTGCAGATTCATTTGGATTTTACAAACCTGTAATCATGTCACTTTTAAAAAATGAAAGATTTGTGTTTTTTCAATCCTCTTACCTTTTATTTCTCTTATGGTCTTTTTCTCTGTCTGAGATTTCCAGGAAATGTTGGATAAGCTTTCATTATTTCACTATTAAATATGGTTTTTTGAAGATACATATTTTCAGATCAAAGAAGTTTTTCTATTCTTAACTTTTAATTTTTTATGAGCAAACTGATCATTTATTAGAGATTA
>PVJD01020140.1:0-10145 GCA_004026545.1 Mormoops blainvillei
CAGAGGCGCAGAGAGAGACCCACTGATTTGCTGTTGCACTTACTGATGGGCTTATTGGTTGCTTCTCGTTCGTGCCCTGACAGGGATCCAACTGGACAACGCTCCAACCAACTGCGCTACCCGGCCAGGGCAACCCTTGTATCTAAAACACTGGAGTCTGGTGGGTGGGGGCAGGGGCTCAGAGAAAGCGGCAGGAGAGATGAAGTGGCGATAGGAATGCAGAGGGCTCCTGGAACGGATTTTGCAGTGAGGAGCTGCCAGGAGTGGGCAGTGGGGGGAGGGCTGCGGAGCGCAGAGATTTTCTTTTTTAAGAAGAAAAAGCCCCCAGCACCTTCAGCAGGTGAGAGGTGGGCTGCCAGCAGGTTTCTTTGTGGGCATCTCCATGAGGAACATGGGTTCTAGGACCACACAGACGGTCCACATGGTTTCCCAGCGTCCCTCCAAGTGCCTGGCACTGAGGAGGCGCCAGGAAGCATGCGTGGAATGAAAGAGTGAGTGAATGTGGAGTCCTTAAAATTGTCCAGGTGAGGAGTGTCCAGCTGAGGACGGGTGAAGTCTTGGCAGGGAATGGAGTCTGGGATCAGAGGTTGCCAACTGGGTGGTGTGGGGAAGGGGCAGGAGGCGAGAGGCAGCAGGAGCGTGGCCCAGGGAGGACGGGGGGTTGGCAGGTGTGGCAGAGGGGAGGGGGCTGCAGACCTGGGGCCCAGGTGAAGCCCTGCTAATACCCTGTGGATGCAGCCAGGAAGCGGCGGGTTCCTCAGCGACACCCAATCCCACCCGTACGCAGAGGGGGCCGAGGCCGCAGGTCCCTGGAGGAGGCAGGTGTTCAAAGGCGACTGTCCAGATCAAATGCCAAGAAGGACGTTGTGATTCAGAAATGAAGGTCATGGGCGACCGGGGCAAACGCAGTCAGACGCCGTGTCCAGCAGCGGAGGGGTCCGGCCAGCGGGGTGAACAAGCCTTGCCTGCAGTGGGATCTTGGATCCCGCAGGGGAGGAGGGCGGCTGGGCCGGTACAACCAGCGGAGCCTGAACCCTCTCCGCCGGACCTCGGCCGCCGTCTCTGCTCCCCGCAGCCTCGGTCTCCGCATCCGTAAACTGGCCAGAAGGGGAACACGCTGTCGCAGCGCGTTGGGGACAGTGGGTCTGAGTTGCTGAGCGCACTCGTCCTCAGGGGAGGCCGAGCTCCCTCCGTCCGCCCCTCCCTCGCCCCCTTGTCACCAGCGGCCCTTTCCCGTTGTCCCCTAGATCGGCGCTTGCCCTGGAATCGTCCGGCTCCGGTTAGCACAGACGGCTGGAGCTTCGATTCCGTGGGGCCGGCCACGAGAGCTGGCTTTTCCAAGTCCTCGGGGAACTGCAGCGCGGGGACCCCACCTGGGAACCGCGGGCCCCGGAGCGATTTGCACCGAGGGACCACGCGCGGGCGGGCGGCCCCCTAATCCCCGGCCGCCGACGCCGCCGGGGGTTGCCGGGCAGAGCCGGGCCGCGCGCGCTCCCATTGGCCGCAGGTGGGCCGCGCCCCGCCCGGCAGGTAGTGTCCCCGCGCCGCGCCATTGGGCAGCGGCCGCGGGGTCCCCCGGGGATTGGCCCAGGTGGCGGCCCCGCCTCGCCCTCATTGGCCGCAGGTGCCACCGCCCCCGCCCCGGGACCGCCCGCCCCGCCGATTGGCCGCCGGCTGGGTCGGCCATGTTCGGACACCCCCCGCCCCCCCCGCGGGCCAGACGCCGGACTCCGCGCCCCCGCCCGCGGCGCCCCCGCCCCGTCCCGCGCGCCGCCCAAGTTCGGCGGAGTTGGCCGGCCCGGCGCCGCTCGACCCCTGCGCCGCGCGCTCCCTTCCGCGTTCCGCCGCCCGCCCCACCTGGCGCCGGGCCGCTGGGGGCCCCACGCCATGGCCCGAGCGCCCGGGGCGCGGCGCTGACGGCGCCCGGAGCGCGCGATGCCCAGCAGGACGGGCCCCAAGATGGACGGGAGCGGCCGCCGCGTCCGCCTCAAGGCGCACTACGGCGGGTGAGCGGGCGGGGCGGGGGCAGCCGCACCAGTCCGCCCGTCGGGGACCGTGTCGCCGCCGCTGCTGCGGGCGGCCGACAGCCGGGGTCCCGGTCGCGGCGCAGGAGCGAGGGGACAGCGAGGCCCATTCGGGCCCGGGGCGTCCCGGGAGGTCCTGACGCACCAGCGCCGAGAGGCAGCCCGGAGTCGCCCCCCGCCCGGCAAGGGCTTCTTGCGCCCGGGCTTACGGGGGCGACTCCGCGGCGCGCCCCTCAGCCCCAGGCACAATGTTGACATTTTCCCTGGAAAGTTAGCTGGACCGTGAAGGCCACAGACTTGTAAAGACTAAACTTTGGGTCAGATGGTGAAAACTGCGGGCCGACTTTTAAAAATCGGGGTTTCCTGAGTTTTCCCCACGTACCCGATTAGCGTTCTCAGTTTGAGAAGAGCGGGATGACCACGGCAAAGGCCCGCGGGTGAGCCGCCCGTGGCTGCGCGCGTGGCGGGCGCCCGGGAGCGCTCGGCGCGTTTCCGCCGGGGCCGGTCCTTTTGGGCACCGATCCGCTCCGCGGCCGCGCTCGGCGCCCTCGACTCGACCCGCCTCGCGGCGAAAGGGGGCGAGCGGGCGCCTCTCGGGCGTCACTGGAGGGGAGCCCTGTGGGGATGGAGAGGGCGGCGCCCCGAGCGCCGTACAGACGGCGCTCGGGGAGGACTGGGCACCTTTGCTGCTGCTTCTTTCCACGGGATTGGCCTCCAGGAGTCCAGAAATCGGACTTGGCTGCTGTCAGGGTCGCCTCGGCCCGCTGGGGATGGGGGTGCAGAACGCCGATCCGATGCTGCGGATGAACCTGTCGGTCTGGCTGTAGTGGCGGTCCCTGGGGCCTGCCCGAGGGGCACCCCCGAGCGCGTTCTCAGGCCCAAAGAGGGCTTCAGGCTCTCGACCTCTTGAGTGTTTCTTGCTTGGGGTCTCTGGTCAGGCTTCTCCTGCTCCTCCGCCATCTTCCGCCCGGTGAGGGTTGCTGGGGGCGGGCGGTGGTGGTGGTGGTGGCAGAGCCGGAGGCAAGAAGGATTTCGGGGGGAGCGCTGGCCGGCCCACCTGAAGAGGTCGGGAGGCTTGTCCTCCGGCCTGGGAGGGTTGGCTGCGACCAGAGCTAGGGAGGTGTCAGCTGGGTCCTGGGTCCCTGACGCCCCGGGGGGCTGGAGCGTCTGGGCTTGCCGCCGGGTAAACTGCGGAACAAGCGCGGAATCTTTGAACCGAGTAACCAGGGACTTTGTAGAAATCAGAGATAATCCTTAGCGGGAGGATGTCCACACCCAGAGCCACCTGCGGGGGGTGGGCACCGGGCCCCCGGCCCTTTGCAGGCACTGAGCTTGGGCGCGGGGAAGGAGGCCGGTCGTGGGGAAAGTTCGGGGGACCTCTGGGACTTCGGGCCTGCCGCCCGCCCACCGCATCCCCTCGCTGGCTTTGGCCCCTGGAGAGCGCTTTGGTTACCGGGAGTAATGTGACCTGTTGAGTCTGGTTTCCCAGGCGGATGAGGCCACGCCCCGCGCTCTTTCCTCTTCCTTCCCTTCCTCTGCTCTTTCCTCCGGCTCCCATCTCCCTGCTCTGCCCCTCCCTCTCTCCGGGCACTCTTCCTCTCCCTCCCGAAACCCCCTTTTCTGCCCTGGGCTGCCTTGGTTCCTTCTCAAGCCCAGCTCCTCCCTCCTTTCCCTGCCTCCCCCAGGGGGCCGAGGTGGGAGACCGGGTCCTCCGCGCGCGGCCCTGACGCTGGTCTGGAAAGCACCCGCCCAGATCAGCGCCCGCGCACCCAAATCCCGCGGGCCCAGGTGAAACTCTGGCTCTGGGTGACGGGGTGCTCACGCCTCCGGGAGGGAGACTTTTTGTGCGGCAAGGCCAGGGGCTGAGGGTCGAACACATCGAAGACACTGTTGAAAAGGGGGTTCTTTAGCTGCCGCCACTGGTAATGGTTTCTTCTGTCCACGCTTTCCCATCCCCCGAGGTCCCCCAAAAGGCTTGAGATATCAGGGTCTCTTTTGGACCTTTGGAGGGTGTGCCATTGGCGGAGTCTGGCCGGGGTCTGGCAGCATCTGCATTTCTCAAGGGATCTGGGATAGTACTCGGGTGCTTTGGGGACCCTGCTTTGTCAGGCTAAGCCGCAGACGCCTGCGTTTACGAGGTCGTAGGCAGGACTGATGGCTCTTCCTCTGTCCGGCTCAGCCTCCTGTTCCAGAATCGCCATTGTCCAGGACCTGCCGTGTGCAAAGCCCAGGGCTGGTCCTGTGCCCCGGAGGCCTGGCATCCGGGGAGGGGCATCCACCAGACTGCGGGGGGCCGACTCCTGGACACCCTGCCCAGGGCTCTGTCTTGCTCAGGGCGCCTGCTTGATTCAGGATTGGGGTGGGCATAGGGGTGGGGGTCAGGGGTCTCGCAGCGGCTGAGGTGGGGGAGGGCGGCCCGTCCCTGGCTCGTGGAAGTCCTGCCTCGCTGTGGCTGGGTGATGAGGAGCCCTTGGCGCTCCAGCCTGGTGTTGGGGTTTCCTGGGGGAGCACTGGCTTCCACTTAGAGGCAGAACACAGGGGGAGGGTCTTGGGGCAGGCAGAGGTCAAAGGTGAAGGGACGAGAGACCCTGACTTCCAGAGTTCCTGGGGGGCAGGAGGACCAGGCACACTGGGTCAGATGACACCTGTGCCAGGTACCAGTCGGGGCGACTCAGGGAGATGGAGTGGGCGGGATGGGCGCTTCACCTGTGGAGCCCTCCTGCACCTTAGCTTCCCCGTCCGCTGAGACCGCAGGCTGTGGTGGCGAAGGGCTGGGTTAGCCCTGGGGCGTGCTGGGGTCCTGGGGGCAGGTGACGGCAATTCTAGCGGGAAGGATGGGCAGCTGTCGGCCATCAGCGTGAGCGAGGCCTGTGGGCAGGGCCCTGGGCTGCCGGGCAGAGCGGCATGTTGTCCACGGGCAGATCCTGGGTCCTTGGGGCCCTCAGCTCACTGTCTTGTGGCCGGAGACTTCATGAACCCGAGTTTGATGGCGTTCAGAAGCCAGCGGTGCTGACACTGAGCAGACGCTGCGTCTCTGTGGTAGGGTGCTGCGGAGCCCCTCGGGTTTGTCCTCAGGCCCCGTGCCGCTGCAGTGTCAAGTGTGGGTGAATTTTGCCCATGGCTAGTTCGCACCCTCCCTCCTCTCCATGGTGAGTGGACAGGCCTGGCGCATGTGTCAGGTCATGGGGAGGGTGGGAAGTGCCCCCCTGGACTCTCTGAGCCCTCTCCAGCCGTCCAGCGTCAGTGTACCAGTTTTGGATAAAAAGATAAAAGGCAGTAGCATTCTGTGACTCTTTAAAAAAATACAAAAAACAAAAACAAAAGTGTGCAGGGAGGCAGTTGAATGGTTCCTCCAGAGCATCCTGGCGTCATTATGTTATTTCATTCTGTCACACCCCCACCCCCCACAGTCCCCCCATCCCACCGCGTCCTTCTGGAGGCCTTAGTCCGTGGACCTGACACCCTCGTGTGCACTGTCCAGGTTTGGGGACGGCTCAACGAAAATTGTGGGCTTGATCCACCGAGTGATGGATCTTTGGGCAGAACCCGTACCTGAGCTGCTGCGTGCCCGGCCTCCAGTAGGGGGCGCCTCTGCTCAAGGGCCTTCTCGGTACCAGTTTCACAAAGCTGAGGCCAGCGCTTCTGGGAAAATTTCAGTTATTTCGTCAGTAACTCGGTTAGTCAGTAACCCGTATTTGACGGATTCGCACGTGCGCCGTGGTGACCTGTCCGCACCCTCTGCCCAGGGACATGCTGATCACCAGCCTGGACGCGGCGACCACCTTCGAGGAGCTCTGTGCGGAAGTGCGGGAGATGTGCAGCCTGCGCCGGGGGCAGCCGCTCACCCTCAAGTGGGTGGACAGCGAAGGTAGCCTGGGTCCCGGCCAGCAGAGGGCACCTCTTCTGCGTGTCGGAGGCGGGTCCAGCCCCCTACGGGGAGCAGGAGGACCCTCAGGGTAGCTTGCCGGTGGGTTGGGGGTCTGTCCTGGGAAGAGGCTGCCCCCCCCCTGGAAGGGAGGCTGGGTGGGCGCACTCAGGAGCACTGCAGGGGACCCGGCCCACCCTCACCTCCCTGCGGGACCGTCTTTTCTCATACTGGGGGCTTTTCCTGTGGGAGGTTTGGAAGGACGAGTTCTCTCTGTTTCTCAGGGAAAGTGGGCAGCATCAGTGCAGATGAGGCTCCTCCCATTCCTTTCCCCCTCGCTCTGTCTCTGTCCCTGGCTCCCCCCACCCTCAGTCAGACACGCATCCCAGGAGAGAACCCTTCTCCGGGGAGACCGGCTGCAGCTGTCAGCCTAGGGCACACAGAGCCCCTTCCTGCTGGGACAGGCCGCGGGTCCTGTGCTGGCCTGTGCCCCCTACCTCTGTGGACCTCCAGGAGCCTTTCCATTTGGGCTGGGACTGGCCGAAGGAGAACATTCTGGGTCTCGTCCCAGCCCGGACGTTAGCAAAGCTGAGCTCTGCGTGCAACCGTCTCGGGCTGTGGGGGAACCCACCTCCCTCCCGGAGATGGGCCGCCTCTGATGTGGGCCCCGGGCTGGCTGCTCTGGGGGAGTGTGCGTTGTGTGGGCCCCTGAGCCTTGGGCCTGCGGTGGCCTCAGCGATGTGTCTTGCCTGCCTAGGTGACCCCTGCACTGTGTCCTCCCAGATGGAGCTGGAGGAGGCCTTCCGCCTGTCCTGTCAGCACAGGAACGACGGGCTCGTCATTCACGGTCAGTGCCGCCGGCGGGGCGGGTGGGTGGCAGGGCAATGCACAGCTGCCCTCCGTGTCCTGAGATGTGGCATCTTTGCCAGACCAGCCGGGGGACTGGGAGCCACACAGAGAACCCTAGCTTAAGACCTTAGGGCGGCAGAGAGTCGAAGGGCGCTGAGTGTGGTGCGGCTTGGATTTTCTCTCCTATGTGTCCTTAAGCCAGATGGAAACCGCTGTTCCCGGCCGTGTCAGGGAGGCACCTGCCCTCCGACACAGAGGCTGGGTCCTGGCTGTGCGTCCTGAGGGCCCGTGTCCCGGGCGTCAGGAGCCTGGGCTCGCTCAGCTGCCTCCAGCTCTCCTGGAGCTCTGAGCGTCTGGGCGCCTGGCGAGCGGGCGGAGCAGACACGCCACCCGGTGGCACCCAAGGCTCACGGCTCTCTGCAGCCCGTCAGGCTCAGAGCTGGGGTGTGACTTGAAATATCGCTGTCATTCCAGTGTGGTCTTTAAATTGGGGCTTTCCACACCATGGTCTCCACACTCTCGGGGTTCTGCAGGGTGTCTGGGGCCCAAGACGTGGCTCCAGCAGCCGTGGCCGAGCAGCTACATGGTGGACCAGAGTGTGAGACTGGTCACCACTTTCTACCAGTTGGTCATTTTCTCTAACGCTGGGCCAATGGTTGGTTAAAATACCCTGTTTTTGTAGCTTTGCATAGAAACGTGGTTTAGATCTGAAAGCCCCGTTGTCTACTTTGTCACTGTGACGTGAGCACGTTCGTGGTGCCTTCAACGTTCACAGCCGAGGAGCTTCAAATTTACTGCTTTCCAGATGAAGAAAAAGATTGTTTTATTTAGTTTTCACACTCCTAAGCTTCTGTTTTCATAGCCTACCACGGGAGTCCCGGGTACATTTGGCTGTGTTTTTCTGTGAGCCCTCTGAGTAGGGAGACACGCAGGTGAGCTTTCACCGTTGGTGTCCAGAGTGACCGTGGGTCTCCCCCTCCGTATCACAATAGTTTGGGACATGTCCGGCGCTCTGCCACCTGCGTCCCTCCGATGGCTGTCTTGATGTCCCAGTGCCTTCAGAGCCCTGTGGGAGGGACTTGGGCAGACACACACACGCTTGGGCTCCCAAGCCTTGGCCTTCCCAAGCAGGGGGTCGTCAGCCACGTGGGCTCTGTGCATGTGCGCGGTCAGCCGGACCCGCCGCCTTCCTGGGAAACTGCGCCCAGCGGAGCTAACGCACGTTCTGTCTCCCCGTGCAGTGTTCCCGAGCGTCCCCGAGCGGCCCGGCCTGCCTTGCCCCGGAGAAGACAGTGAGTACCGCCCTTCCCCCGCCTCCTGTCGCGGGCTGCGGCGCGAGCTTTGACGTGTTTGCCGGCAAGGGAAAGGCAGCGTTTTTGGTGGCCCGGGGCATGGAACTGTTTACCCAAGGAGGACTAGCGGGGGTGACCGGAGGATGGGACCGCCTCTGGGGTTTTCGCTGGGTTGTGCCCCTGCCTTTTCCTGTGGTCTGTCCTGGTGCACGAGCAGGGCCACCGGGGAGGATTGGTGCCAGAAGCCCCGGAAATGCCGTGACTTTCCCTAGGAGGGAAGGGTCCGGGTGGGGAGCACAGAGGGAGTCACGCACTGGCCGGCAGGGGCCGCGGGAGGTAGCCGACAAGAGAGGTGACCCAGGGCAAAGATGAAGGCACAGGTGGAGGAGGGGGTGGGTGGGGGTGCGGCTTGCGATTCAGAGGCTGGGAAGCCTCACTGGGAAGGCAGGCAGGGAGGGAGGGGCTTCCAGCCAGCCTGGGGCCCTTGGGGGTGGGGGGGCGCACACTGGCCCGGAAGCAGCGGATAATGAGTGTGATGTGTCGAAATGCAAGCAGGACTCGGGAGCTGCCGGGATTCAGGTCACAGAACCAGGTTCGTGAGGTGGACGTGCAGTGCGCTTCTGGAGAGGCTCCCGGGTGCCGGGTGGTGACCTTGGGACACAGGAGCCCGCCTGCTGGAGCCTCAGGTGGCCAGAGGGGACCTGTCGGGGGGCAGGCAGCTGGCACAGGGGCTTCAGGGGCCTCGTCCTCCTGGAGCTGCCCGCGTCCCGTGGGAAGGGGCATGTGTCCTGAAAGGCACCATCGCGTGTGACAGTTTGTGTTTTGGACACATGAAAAAATAAATGAGATGGACATTTCTGCTCGGAGGCGAGGTCCCCCCACTGGGTCCTTGAGGGGGACGTCCTGTTATTTGCCACCTAGATGGCTTTTGACGGTGATGACAGGCTTTGTTTATCTGTCCAGAGATGTTTCCAGCAGCCAGCGTGGCTTGGGCGTGGGCCTCCCCGCTGTCCGGCGTCCCTGAGGCTGGAGCCGGTCGTCAGCTCAGCCCCAGGCCCGGGCAGCGCTGGCCGCAGCGTTTGAGGTCTGACCTTTTGTTGTGACGCCGGTGCCCACCTTGCTTTCCCCTTGGGGTCGCCGCCCCGCTCTGGGTCACGTGCACACCGGTCTGTCATGGGGAAGCGTCGTTGGCGTTGGCCCAGCCTCTGCCCTGCTGGGGCGTGGGGTCACGGGACGCCGAGGACTCGGGTCTCTGCCTTCTGCCGGAGGTGGAAGTGGGGCGACTCCCGCCGTGGCTGTGTCACTGTGGGGGAGCGGGGAAAAGGCGGTGAGCCTTGCCGCGGTCCCGCCCTGGGCACGGGAGCGGGTCCTCAACAGCCTGACGGAGGCGCGCAGGCTCTGGGGCACCAGCGCTGGGAGGCAGCGGGTTTTGGGAGCCAGGGTGGTCGACGGCCGGGGCGTCCTCCGGGCGTGGATCCTGCTCCAGGTGCTGGTGCCCACCTGGAGGACAACCACGAGAAGCGGGGCGGCCTCGTCTTGGTGGCCCGGTGTGGGCAGAGCCCCTACATGCGGGCCTCCCGGGCTCCTGGGGCTGCGCTAGCCGGGCGTTCTCTCTGGCACGTTCCTCTCTCGGCTCGATTTTAAGGCTCGTCCTGGACAGTTGGGACAACTCAGTTCTGGCCACCTAACGGCCACGATGCCCGCATTCCTGGTCAGTTGTCGTGGCCTCAGGCAGCTCTGCCCAGCACTGGGGGCGCATGGGAGGGTCAGACCGTGGGATGCGTCCTGGAACCACGTGAGGCCCTGGCTAGGAGAGCTGGGTGGACAGACGCGCCCGCGGCAGGAATGTGGCTGCACTGTGGCACTTGGGTGTGTCCAGCTGGAGGGGCCTCCTTGCGCCAGCCCAGCTGATCTTCATTTTCAGCAAATCACCTTCCTGCACATTCTGTTCAATATGAACTTAATTAGTTTTATAGTTTTTTAAAAGTTAGGTAAAGTACACATATAAAATTTATTATTTTAACTTTTTTTAAAAAAGAGTTTACTTACTCATTTTTAGGGAAGGGGAAGAGAAGGAGAGGGAGAGAAGCATCAGCGTGTGGTTGCCTCTCATGC
>PVJD01020141.1:0-10142 GCA_004026545.1 Mormoops blainvillei
CCCTCTAGTTACTGCCACTTTTTAATTTCAGTGTTCCTGATTATATTCTGCTTGCCATTTAATACAGAATGTTACCTACATTGTAGCATTTGGTAAAGCACCAGACCTCCCTTGATTCCTAAAGAAGTTACTTGTTAGTAAGTAAAGTGTGGTTCCTTCAAAGACTGAAAACAACAATGTCTGATTGGTGCTGGCCAAGTCAATATTTATCCGGTGTTCCTCTGAGGTTCCTTTTCATTGATCTTCCTCAGTGCATTTTTTGAGGGTTAATTAATCCTTTATTACACCTAATACTTTATTTTCTTTTAGTTGCTAGGGAAGTAGAACATGCATATTGAATATTTCTATGTATATTCTTTTGTTCCTATTTATTTTTATTGACATGATGTGCCATACAATTCACCCATGTTAAAGAACACAATTCAGTGTTTTTTACTACAAAATGCAACCATCGCCATTACCTGATTTCAGAACATTGCTTCATCGTACAACTAAACGTCATACTCATTAGCAGTTATTCCCTACATCCATCCTAACCCCCAGACATACGTCACTACTAATATTTCTGCCTGTGGATTTACCTATTCTGGATATTTCATATAAGTGGAATCATAGAATATGTGGCCTTTCGTGTCTGGCATCTTTCACTTCGCATCATAACGTTTTTATTTCCAAACAATACTCCACTGCATGAGTAAACTCTTGTACATTTCGTTTATCCATTCATCAGTTGACAGACATTTGACTTGTTAAAATATTTTTAATGCATTAGGATGCTTTTGTGTTTGACATAAAGCTTTGCATCTTAGACTAGAGTACGAGTGCCCTTGGAGGCATGTGGTGATGTGCCAACGTGCACCTGAAACCACTGGATACACGGCACATCTTGGGGTGCCTTTCATTTGAATTGGGGGAAATACACATAGACACAACACACCAAGACCCAGTTATGCTCATGTAAACACGTTATGGCCTAGAGAGCAAAGTCTTCATTTACCAACCCCTTCCTTTTTATGAGTAATTAAATGGGAAAATTTGAGAACTACTTCCAGATTTTTAATTTCAAGCCCTTTCTAAAATGAATTTAATGGAGTAAATCAACTTGCTTATACCATAAAAAATTTAAAGCCACAGTTTTTTATACAGCTGTTCGTGATTCAGTTTCCCAGTAGTATTTTGTGATTATTGGCTTTTGAAATAATGCATTCTTTTAAAATTATTTTCGAATTTAATTTTATGATCTTTTAAATTTAGACAAATAAGTTGATGGCAACTAAATGGATTTTACATTTTTGGTTAAATTATTTTGCTGAATATCCAGTTAAATCAGAAATGGCTAATGTGGGTAGAGTCCACTCATTTGTGTTTAGGGATGACGTTGACCTAAAGTGTACATTAGGTTTTCGTTTGTCCTTAGTAAATAACTTCTGAAATCTTAGAAGGTATGAATTCTTTATATTGTTTTTAATGTGCAGTTCCGAGCTCAATTTCATTTGTAGGTATTTTTATTTTTTGTACTATATTTTAAGAAACGCAAAGATATGAAACAGGTCAAAACCTAAAGTGACCTTTGTGGGGAGGATTTTTGACAATGGAAATTTCAGCCCTGGTAATTCAGGTTTCTTTCTGAGAGCAGCCTCTCTGATTAGTCCCCCCTCCATCCATTAAACTTTCCAAATTCTAAAATGTAATTAGAAATTAAGTACATTCTCTTTAAATTTCTGCTAACATAAAAGTTAGATACTTGCAAGCCCATACATTAATGATATTTGTGAAACCAAGTTTTAGCATACACAAGTCGAGCGAGCTAAGTAAATGCACTATGTGGCGCCGGGTCTCGATCTCTAAATTCTATACGATTCTTGGTTGGGATGGGATGGCTGCTGTATTAAAAATCTCAAACATGAATTTAATGTAGAAATTAATTACACTAGTTTCTTTTGAAGTATATTTGAGATTTTAAAATTTACAGCATTATTTAATAACCTTGCTCGTGTCTCAGTATAATGGCTGTCCTTGGAATCTGTGCCATTGAATGTTACCAGTTGTTTAAGATTTTATTACTGCAAAAAGCCTGTGCTGCTTTGGAACTTAAGTTAAAAAAAAACAACAGCGTTAAATAATGGGCCAAGGCAGACTCAACAAATACCAACTTTTATACTACCCCTCTCATGAAATCCCAGCGATTTACATTGAAGTGAAATAACTTTAGTAGATGGAAAATCCTTGAAATGATGACTTGTTTCTTACTGTTATCTGCTTATCTCATTGATTTCACACTTTCGAGTGATTTTTTTCTTACCATGTATAATTTTGTTACCTAGTGAGATAAATTTTTAATGCCATTTAATGCTTTGAAATTTAAATGAGTGCCTATGTGATAGATCTTTTTACTCTTTCTCAAACTATTCCTTTAGTAGTGACTCACTTGGTTAATCCTTTAAATCTCTTTAAAATACAGTCTCTAGAGTAAACAAGTTCTCTTCTCCTTTTATAAGTAAGTATAAAAAAAGTTAAGTCCAATCTGAAGTCAAACAATTAGTTCAGTTCCCAGCTTGAGCCTTGGGGAATCTTATTTAACCTCTCTAAACCATACTTCATATTTCAAACGGGCATAATGACAACTCATCTTATAATACAGTTATTCTGAGGCTTAAATGAAATAATATATGTAAAAGCATTAGCAAGTTGCTCGGTGCATAGTCAGTGCTCGATAACTATCGCTGTTGCATAGCTAAATATGCGACTTTGTTTAGAAGTGCAGTAGAATCTAACAGGTGAGCTGATAAGAGGAAAGAGCAAACTTTCACAGGACTCCCGGATCTTATTCTGAGCAATGGGCCGATGAGTGGAAAACTCATCGACTCTTGCTCTAGACATCTTGAGGTTATTTAGTTCAGGGTGAACAAGCATTTCTTTTGGGTGAGGTCTGATTTATTTTGGCCTGTAAATTCCTGCTAGAGTAGAAGCTAGGTGAACTGAAGAGCACTTACTTCATTTTTTTAAGAATCTTTCTGGCCAGGTTAATCTGAACCCAGGCCAACACTGGCATTATTCCATCCTTTCCTAGCGCCTACTCCCAGGAACCAAACTAACCTCCAGCCGTGCTCTATAATAAATGGACTATCCTATCAGTTAAGTTTGACTTGTGACAAGGTTTTATAGAATATTAATTCTATTGTTTATATACATAGAATTTCTTTTTTCAGGAGCAAATCCAAATTTATTTTAACACCGTGTCATTTTCAACATTTAAAAACCGCATAAGCGAGCGGGAGCCCTAGTTCCCTGGAACAGCATGGCAGAGTTACTGAATGAAATTCGTCACCTTTCTCTCCAGATCCCTAGTGATTCATCCGATTCAAGTTCACAGCTTCAGAAAACCAGGAAATGTCTGTTCAGTCAGGCTGCTCCTCTGGTCCTTGGTCTGTGTTTCAAGGGAGGGAGGTCAAAATGTTTCAAACAGGGAACAAAACGAAATTTGTAAATCTTTTCAGTCACTTTTGTTCTGCAGAATTCTCCCCCACCCCCAAGGCTATAAAGAAGGAATTCATTTCAACCGGCCCTTTTCTTTAGAGTCGGTGGGGTCTTCCCTTGCTCTATCTGAAAGAGAATTTCAATACTGTGAATTTTATAGGTTTAACCTTTAATTTTTCCTTGCTAAAAACCATATTTGTCGGTCTGGTTGAATACTAAATTTGAAACCCCACTCCCTGTCTGTGAAATGAGGACACATACTCCCTTTGTCTACCCGATTTTCAAGATTGAAGCTGTGTTCTTTTGGGGTAATATGGTGATTTAGGTGAGAGCTGGACAGTAGTGAGAAGAATACAGAAGGGTTGAAAGGAAGATAATCCTGATAGGCAGCTTTCCCTTCTCACTTTTTTTGTTGATGGGTTAGGGTATTAACAGTGCCCCAGGGTCTCCTTCCGCAGCTTGTTAACTAACTTCCATAATGAATTGGTTAACCACAGTGAACAATGTATAGCTAATGACACTTTCACGTATTACTCTATAGAAAGTGAGCACTATATGGAAAAGGTTTCTACTGGGTCATTTCATGTAGATAATTTTGTTATAACCTGGTCAAAAACTCTTATTAAATTGTTTTCTGTACTGTCTCAGGGAGGCAGAATTTAGCAGATTTGCTCATGAATGGATTTTACAATCTCACAATGTTTGTAAAGGAAGAAGGAATTGATGTTTACCATGGTGCCCAAGAAAATGTTATTTGAAGCTTTTGTTCCTGCAAATTAATTTAGAATTTGGAGTCCTTATCTATGATTTTTTATCAAAACAAATCTTTGCCTAAAATGAGCTTGTGTTCTCCTCCAAAGTCAGGTGGTAAAGATGCCTTCCACTTTTTATGTAGTAATTCTTATAAGATAAAGTTCAGAAACTTTTATGATTATAATACTTATTTTATAATATGTGTTATATAAAGCTTGTCATTTTTAACTCACCTAATTCACCATATTAGCTAGCACTCTTTTATGTTTGTGTGTCCTTTTTATTTTTATTTTAATCTTTTAAATACTAGACTAACCAGAAGTAGAAAAATAGTACATAGGGTTCCGCTTAGCCTTTACTCATCTTCTTCCAATGGTGACATCTTTATAATTGTAGTACAATATCAAAACCAAGAAATTAACATTGGCACATTACTATTAAGCAGACTCCAGACCTCATTCTGTTTTTACTATTTTTTACATACATTTGTGTATGAGTGTGTATAGTTCTATGCAGTTTCATCCCATACAAAGATTTGCGTAAAGAGCACCGCAATGTGGAGATGAACTGTTGATCACCATATATACGCTATGCCAGTGTATTCACACACGCCCACACCATTGGCAAGCGCTGATCTATTCTCTGCATGTATAGTTTCCTGATTTTGTGAGTGTTATAGAAATGATTCCATTTATACATTATTCAGTATTGTAAACTTTGGCAATTGGCTTTTTATCACTCAGCATAACTTTCTGGAGATTCATTCAGGTTGTTGAAGGCATCAATAGTTTGTCCCCTTTTTATTGCTGAGTAGTGTTCCATGGTAAGAATGTACCAGAGTTGGATTAACGAGCCACTCACTTCTGAAGGACGTTTGTGTTTTTTGTAGCTACGAGTACTATGAGGTATTACGAATATTCATGTTGTTTTTTGTGTGTAAACATATGTTTTAGTAACTCTGGGAAAATTCCCTCGTGTGCAGTTGTTGGGTTGTATGGTGAGTGCGTGTTTAGTTTTGAAAGACACTGCCAAACTCTTTTCCAGAATAACTGCCACATTTTCCATCCCCACGAGCAACCTATGAGAGGTCAACTTTGTCCGGATCCTCACCAACCTGTTCTGTTACCATGGTTTTTTATTTCAGTTGTTTTAATTGGTATGTAGTGATATATCACTGTGACTTTATGTTTTACTCGAAAATAAAGTACATTATTTTTAAGGTTCTAATTTACATTTTATTAACATTGTTTTCACCCACTTTCTGGTTGGTGATGGTTTTCATTGCAATCAAATTGTCAGTGATTTTTTTTTTAACGATAGCTTGCCCAGGACTATTTCATACTCAAAAATATTTTATGTCATCTAATATATTAAATACAGTCCTTTTAATTAATAAAATTACTTTTTGGATAATTGTTTGTATTATAGTGGCTGGAATGGCTGGAACTGCGCATATCGATGGAGACCACATTGTTGTCTCAGTTCCCGAGGCTGTGTTAGTTTCTGACGTGGTCACAGATGATGGGATAACTCTCGATCATGGCCTTGCAGCTGAAGTTGTCCATGGGCCTGACATCATCACCGAGACTGATGTAGTGACAGAAGGCGTCATTGTTCCTGAAGCTGTACTTGAAGCCGATGTCGCCATCGAGGAAGATTTAGAGGAAGATGATGGCGATCACATCTTGACTTCTGAACTAATTACAGAAACCGTTAGAGTACCTGAGCAGGTGTTTGTGGCTGACCTTGTTACTGGCCCTGACGGACACTTAGAACACGTGGTCCAAGACTGTGTTTCAGGAGTTGACTCTCCCACAATGGTGTCCGAGGAGGTTCTTGTAACGAATTCAGATACAGAAACTGTGATTCAAACAGCTGGTGGTGTTCCTGGATCTACAGTTACTATTAAAACCGAAGACGATGAGGAGGAGGAAGAGGAGGATGATGTCAAGAGCACTTCTGAAGACTACTTAATGATATCACGTAAGTAGAACACAAAGCCCGCAATTACGGGAGGGACTGGTTTACATATAACCTGGAAAGGTTTTCTGGGATGTGGAATCTATTCAATGAAAGCAGTCATGGGGGTAATTTTTTTTAAACAAACTGACAGTGACCAGAGGGACTGGGGTAACAGGGGAAAGAAGGGGAAGGGGCTAGCAAAGGATCACAGACAGAGGACTCATGGACACGGACAACGGAGGGGAGTGACCGTGGGAGTAGGGGGGACAGGCTACGGGTGAGCAGTGGGGAAAAAGGCAGGACAACTGTAACTGAACAACAATAAATAAAAAAAAGGAAAATTAACTTTTTTCCAAGCTGTATTGTTGAAAAAAGCACATTATTTTTTTGAATTTGCTCATATTTTTAATTTACTCACTGAAAATTTATACCCAAAATAAAGTAATGTAATTAAGTAATATCTTAGAACAGACATAGATTTGGAAGTTTCAACAAGAACATTAACTGATAAAAAATTTTAACAGTAAAAATACATTTTTTAGAATGGGAAATTTATTTTAGGTAGCCACTGCTTTCTTTTTAGTATGGCAAGGACTAGAATTGTCGGTTCACTTCCACTTAGCAATTTGAACATGATATGTTCAGAAATATGTGATTAGTTTTTCATGAAATACTTGAAAAGTAAATTATAAACTCAGATTGTGTTCTACAGTTGTTTTTTGATTTTTTTCCTGTTTGCATAAATGTGTGTATTTATTCCAGACTGCTTTACAATGTCCTTAAGGCACTTTATCTGAAGGAAGAAGATAGAAATATCTTGTTCTCATTCTGAGTTGTGGGTTTGCCTAAACAGCAACAAGAATAAAAATCTAATGATAAGTTATTGAGGAAGCTGCAGATAGATGTAGGCCTATACTTTAAAACTTGAAGGAACTAGTAAAGATTAGGGAAAGACTTCACATTCTATACAGGATTTTTGTTCTTTTCTTTTTAAAATAAATGGTTGATTGGGAGCTAGAGTATGTATATGTATGTATACAGTGATTGGATGTTGTATGTGTATATCAGTGAATTTAAAACAAAAAACAAATTAGATTGACTTAATTTGCAAATATGATTCTGAAATCTAATATGTTTAGTTTTTCCTCTATGAAACTTTGAAGGTGAATATTTACATTGTTTTTAAAGGAATGAATGATTTAAACCATTAAAAGATAGTTTGAGCAAATATTATTACTTCTTTTTAAATTAATGTGGATTACTAAAGCAACTCCATATTTACATCTTAACCTGACGTTTAAAAAAGTATGCTTATGATTATATAAAATAGTGTGGCAAAGTTGATAGTTTTTCTGCACCAAAATAAATTCAGTATGCCCTTCAAAGGGTACTTGTCAAATTGAACTCTTTGGTATTAACGTGGTCCAAAATTTAGATATCATATGTATTGTAACTAGTCATACCTTAACATATCTTCTATGATATGGTTCTACACAAGTTTTTTTTAAGTTTCTAGAATATTTTAATTTAGATTATTTATCTTCATATTACTCTACATGTCAAATATGGAGGATTTCTGTCCTTCTACTCTAATGGACTGAATATTATAAACACTATTGCATGAATAATAATTACAACTATAGCAGGGTCATTCTAAGGGGAATTTAAATTGGGGCTTAATTAACTCTTTAATTATTAGTAAAGAAACAGAAACAACTTTTTAAAAGTCCTTTGAAAACCTAAGCATTTCTTAACTTTGGAAAACAGGATATACAAATATACAAACATTAAATATTTTGATGTCACTCATTTTCCCACCATCCAGATCCTTGATCATATTTTATGATGGTTATAACACTCAAATTGGGACTAGGTGCTCTTTCTTACAATTTTCATATATTTTATTCTATCCTTTTTTAATATAGCTTTTCTCTTTTTTTCATCTCTTAGTCTTCATTTTCTTTACCTCTTGGTTTCTGTCAGCTGTTAAATCTTTCGGGAATTAAGAATATATTGCCTTGAAAGGACTTAAAGTTAAATTAACTTTAAACATCCTCTTCTTTATCTTTTTTCCAAGATAGAGATTTTCAAAGTATCTGAGAGATAAAGTTGAGGACTTAAAACAGGCTTTTGTCTTGGTCCTGAAGCCCTGAATAATCCTATAAGGAAATCCTGACAGTAGCTGAGTTTTAGAGGCAGAGTTCAGATGCATGTCAATATCTGAGCTGTATCTGAAGTTTTCCTGCTTTCAGGCCAAACTTGACAAATTCTTTATCTTAGCTCTCCCACTTGTGCTAAGTAACTTGGATATTAATATAGGATGACTGTATCTGTGTAAAGTTTCCCTAGATTTGTTTCTGTTTTAAAAATACCAAAACCCAGTAAGACATTTACAGGTGACGATTTCCTTTATAAAAAAAAGTGTCACTGAAGGAGGGACGTTCCTTTAAATAATGTAAACAACGTAATGTATTTAGATTATTTTTGACCTATAAAATCAGTTTGTATTTCTTTCAGGAACATATTTTTATATAAAGCAAAATATCTTGATAGGGTCATTAGGTGAGATCTCCTTAACCTCATCAGTTTCAGGGGTAGAAAAGTTAATATGTTTTGTAACCTCTTTTTAAATCAAATGGCTTTACTGGCATATAATTCATATGCCATACAATTCAGCATTTAAGGTGTGCAGTTCAGTGGATTTTGTATATTCAAAGAATTGTACTACCATCACCATAATCAATTTTAGAATATTTTCTTTAACTTACAAAGAAACCCCATACCCTTTATCAGTCATCCCCCTTCACTTCACCCCCCAGGCAACCACTAATTCAATTTGTGTCACTATAGATTTGCCTATTCTAAAATGTTTATATAAATGGAATTATATAATATATGTCCTCTTGTGTCTGGCTTCCTTCGCTTAGCATAGTACTTTCAAGGATTAACCATGTAACATGTGTCAGCACTTCATTTTTATTACTGAGTAATATTTCATTATGTGGATATATATTTTATTTATCAGTTGATGGACATTTGAGTTTCTACTTTTTGGCTGTTATGAATAATGTTATGAATATTCATATACAAATTTTTGTCTAGATATATCTTTTCAGATTTCTTGGATATATAACTAGGAGTAGACTACTTTTGTAATTAAATGTTACTAATTTTTTTTTGTTTCAGAATTGTAAAATACAAATCCTTTACACATATCCTGACCCCGTCCCCGTGGTATATCAATACACTGCATCCTGTTAATATATCCACCATATAATTTTGGAATATAACATAAAATGAGTACAGTAAAAGGCCTACTTAGCTCTCTAAAGGAACATATATTATACATTTTGCTAAAGTGAAATTTTAATCATATTGTGTCAATGGCTTATGTGAGAACACTGAAGGTTAGCACTTTTCAGTGTTGGCCAACAGTGCGCCCTACTCGTTTATGTCATGTTTAGTGCCAGTAGACTTCTGTCGAGTACGTAATATTACCTACCTACTGCTGGGTGGAATGGCATACAAGTTGGGAAACGGCACTGTGGGACTTCACTATTGTAAGCCTCGCAACACGCAGAAGGGTCAAGTTTGAATTTGGGGTATTTCGAATACTATACTCATTAAGAAGAGTCTTTGAGGATCTATTTCTAAAGTCAGTGCCCCGGCCACCACCACCTCCACTGCCATCCAACCAAACCCTACCAGGACACCCCTCCCTCCTTCACCCCTCTATCGCACTGCTGCAGACACACACACGCACGCACACATGCACACACACACCAGAGCTGCTGCACTTGTCCCTTCTCCTTCCCTTGTCAGGACAGTGGAATCCCACCCCCTCCACCAGCACCAGAGCAGCTGCGCCCCCCGACCCCAGAGGAGATCTACCAGGCCCGCCTTAGAACCATTAGGGCTGCCCTCCCAACCCCTGGAGACCGTAGCTTGCC
>PVJD01020142.1:0-10139 GCA_004026545.1 Mormoops blainvillei
GCGTTAAACATAAGACTTAATGTGACACGTGCAAGTGAAGACATTCACGTGTGGAGCTCGGAATCTATAGAAATGTAAGTCAGCTACAAAGGCAATGGGTGAGATCACCAAGGATCAAGCGTGGCGAGGGAAGGACACCCAGCAGGATGTGCGGGCGGGAGTGGCTGGTGGGCAGTAAAGGAGGAGGAGGCAGCCAAGGAGACGTCGCGTTATTTTAACGGGTGATGCTGTGTTAACACAAATGTTTCCAGAGATGTGGAACACAGCCGGTCCTTCTGTGGTGACGATGGGATGCAGCACGGAGACCGCCTCTGCCAGCTGGTCGGTGAGAAGGGCTTTCTGCAGCCCGAGGTGGGCACGAGGACGATGGCCATCCACCAGCCCCCGGGGGTCGCCGTGCTGGGCACTGCACACTCGTTATTGTTTCTGCATTCAGTCCTCACTGCACCCTTCCGGGCACGAATGGCCGTGGGGTGTAGAGAGAAGTTGAGTCGCTTGCCCAGACCCAGTGGCCAGCAGGAGGCTAGGTCAGATCCGACCCTGTCTGTCTCGCGGCCCAGGCCTTGCAGGGACACACACCAGTTTTAGAACCCCCTGCCTGTGGCCTGTCTGAATTCACAGGACAGGGCCTGTACAGGGTCTGTGAGGAAAAATCCTACCTAACAGAAGTCGGAAAGAGCAAATTAACTGAACCAGTCAAGCCTGGGCCTGTGTCGATTTGCTTCAGTTGTGTTAGGTAATAGTGGTCAGTTATCAAACCTATTTCTCCTCTCATTATTTCAGTAATATTTTTTTCTTTTGCAGGTCTCTTTCGCTCCCACTATCTCTTAGGTTCTCTTGTACTCAGGTTTCAAGGTTTCTTTCCGCACAACCAGTGATATGTGCCACTCTGCCCTGCTCTCTTGTCCTGTCTCCCACATCTGGCTTCTCCCCCTGCTCTTTCTTTGACTTGTCCTTTCTAAATTTAACAAGCAAATTGCAGTTCCTCTCATTTTTTAAGTTTACCATCTTGATGTTACAGTTTTCTTTTTCTAGTACTTTCTGTAGCTCTCGAGTGCTCTGTGAAGCAAAGCCCTGACGGTGAGATTGAAAGTCATTTATAAATCTAATCACAGTGGGTTCCGTTCACCAGCAGCTACTGTGGAAAAAGAAGGCAAGGTGATGCTGTCTTCCTTCTTTGAGATGGTCAAATCAGCATCACCACTATCATCAAATCTTATTTCCAGTTAATTCCAAATTTTACATGTACTTCCTCCCAATAAAAGAAATAAGTGCTTTGTTCTATACCATCAAGTCTATCATTCTCTTCCTCTCCCTCTGGGGTGGGATGGTGAGCCAGCCTGCTGTGGGAAATCCTCCCAGATGACCCAAGGAGCCCAGACTGCTGCCCCTTCCCTGTGTGGCGTGTGCACGTGGGCACCAGGGCAGGCTTTCTGGGCCGCTCTGTTCACCCTCGTCTCATCTACACTGTCTCTCCTGCTCCCAACGCAAGCCACACTTCCTCTCACCAATCTCCTAACTTACATTTGAAATAATTTATATCTCTGTCTGGGGTGTATTTCCATATAGGATAATGTGAATGTGAGATTTTCACACATACATCAATGTCCTAGTCACTTTGTATTTCTTGTGGGCACAATCCTATATGTTTGTGCGTGTGGAATACTCTTGTACTGGCACATGGACCTATGTGGGCCTAGTTCCAAATGACCTGGAAGGAATATAATGGTAATCAAACATTTCCACATAAATACAACATACAGATATGATGGCTGGGTGGAATGCACATGCGATTACTGTCAGGATTTTATTTTGCATAGGTAAAAGAAGGGAGGTGATTTGTGCTGCACTAACACCTGTGGGTCACTGTCAGTGACACCTTTCCAAATTCTATCATATGAATATTTCTGTCCGTGGTCTGACATGCATATGGCATTATAGTCTCTGAGTGGACAATAGCAGCGCTGAGTCATCCTCTCTCTTTATAGTAATATATGAAAAGAATTGCGTGGTTCAGCCCTGGTTGGGTAGCCCCGTTGGTTAGAACATCATCCCAATACCCATTCCCAGAGGTCAGGGCTTAAAGAAAGCAGTTACAAACATCCTGAAAATCTAGTTTGAAATAGCAAGTACAATATCATAATCATAATTTCAAACTCTGATTCAGTAATCTTCTTTTAACCTATTATCTGTCTTATTCCTTTTACAATAAGAACCCTAAAGCTTTTGTTTTCTGTTACGTCCTGAAAGAAGTGCAATTACAAAATCATTAAAAATATTACCCCTGTTAAATGATAATGTTTGTTCTGTAAGAAGGCTAGAACAACATTTGGGGAATAGGAAACCCAAACCCATAAAGGATTTAGTTGGCCATTTCCTTCAGAAGAAATTTACATTCTCTTGATTTTGTCTAGTGATGTGCCCTAAGTACTTTGGGCAGGGGAAATAGCTCAAAGAAGACATTCCTGTGAATTCTGGTTCACAGTTGATCATCTGAGTACATGATCTCAATTAACTGAAGAGGCGTGGGGGAGCACTTCCTGGAGTTAACATGCGTCCACAAGAACTGAAGCGGGTAGGACCCATCATCACCAACACGCCAGGTTGGTGGCGGAGGGGCAGGCCAGGCTGGGCTTTCGCAAGGACGCCAAGACGTTCAGGAAACTCGCGCTGGCAGCGCCCTGGGAGAGGCTTGGTGCTGCCGCGCCCCCACCCTCCGCCTGAGCCCCTGATTGGGTCGCTCTTATCTGCCCACTCCAGCCCGCTCCCCCGGGGAAAGCGAACGAGCCCATCCAGCGCTGTCTGCCCAGTCTTCTCCCAAGACCAAGATAAAGTGGGCAAGTTTTTTCTTGAGACCAATGACTTTTGTTCCGACGTCGGGAGGAGAGCTGACCTCTGATTTGGGGATTTAAGGAGCTGTGCTTGGACTGGTGAGTTTTGCTGTAAGCTATCTTTGAAATTAAACCGGGCTTGAAGGTAAAATCATTTAGGGCCGGGGCGATGCCTTTCCTCGCTGGCAGTTTAAAAACTAACCGCTGCAGTGAAGTTTTTGTTTGCTGTAAATTAGAGTTTCCGTCCTTTGTCACTTACGCCCTCAAAAGTCCACTGTTTAAGCGGTGTGACAAAAGCTGTTGTTATCAAAACTACCTTGCTTTTCTTAGAACCCTTACTCTAAAAAGGAAAATAAAATGAGGGAACTGCAACTCAGTCAAAACTTATCTCCTTTAGATGAGTAGCTGTCGCTTGCTCTGATCGCATGGATTAGTCTATCCTCTAATGAAAAGTGTATTGAGGCCCGTTGTTTCATATGTAATTAATATGTGATCGATGGTACGATTAAAAAAAAATTCCTCTACAGCCGGCCGCATCCTTAATGGGGCCGCGGCGCCCGGGGGGTGGAAATGTAGTCTTCCCTTCCGGACTAAATGGGGGAAGCTCTAGCACGCTTGTGTAGTAAAACCTAAACTTTCCTGATGGGTTGTTCTTTGTGGGGGGACCGGCGACCGGAGGCTGGTCTGCGGTCAGGGCTCGGGGCGGCCCAGCCGCCGCCCCGCCCCTGCCCGGCCGGCCGCCCCGCCGCGCCGGAGCAGCTCGGGACTATGGAAAGGAGACTCGGAGTCTTCTGCTCGCTCTACACCGGGCGAGGTCTCTTAGGGCCGAGAGGGGAAGAGAGTCGCGAGGAGGTGAAGGCACGCTCGTTCGCGGGTTGGGGGTGGGGGGGGCGCCCCGGGACCTCAGGTTGGAACTCGCGCGGAGGCCGGGGAGCGCGGTTCGGCGCTGGAAGCGCCGGCGGCCCTGCCCGCCGTGGGGCCCCACTGCGGGCCGCAGAGAGCGCGGCGGGGAAGGAGGGCGCGTTTCCTCCCGGAGCGCCTTTGTTAGCTCTTGCTTGGGGGCTGGCGCCGGCGACCGAGACCCCCGGGCCGAGCCGCCCCCCAGGGGCAGCAGGTAGGCTGGGGGGTGACTGGGGGTCGGAGCTCCGCTGGGGGCTAAGTTTCCCAGGGTCTGGCGGGTTCCCCTCCCGAGGGAGCTCCGCGAGGCGGCCGCCGCCCCGCGATGTCGGGACTCGCCCGAGCGCGGGAGACCGGAGGCCTCGGTTTCCGGCGGGGGCTTCTCCCAACCTTGCTGCTGCTCCTGGGCTGCAGGGATGGAGTGGGATGGAAAGCCTGTGTCGCGGTGGAGATTAGGGACCGCCACACTGGGGAAGCTTTCCGCGAGTTACTGGGTGGGGAATGGAGACGAGGAAGTGAGCAGGCAGGGGGAACTGGGAAAGAGACCTCGTCCTAGCGGGAAGTTTTCTGCCATTCTTTTTATTTTTTGACTCTGCTGAATTTTATTTGGCATCCCAAAGTGACACAGTCAGTTGCTTACTCAAATACTGTATAGTTGAAAGTGGCACCGACTCAGACTACACACCCTATTTTTTTTTTTCTTTCCCAGTGTTGGTGTTCATAGGTTATGGGTCATGTTAAAGGGACACCTTATGTCGAAACCAGAGTGGCGGGCTGTGGCTTGTAGCTCCTATTTAGGGTAATTCTCTGATGAAAGTACAGCCACTGGAATTGGATTTGTCCCTCTGTGTCTTTATTTTGGGAAACTCTGTGCCTGGTCTCTATGGGTGAAGGGAGAGGGATGTGAGAAGCTGAAACTGACCCAGAAAAGGACGATTGAAGGTAGTTGTATTAAGTAGTGGCGCTGAAAAGATCCCATCCTGAACTTTCTGAAAGGCGGATTGGTCATTAGCAGCTAAGGTTTTAACTTTCTCAAAAGGAACTTATGGTAGATTTTATATCTTCTTACAGGGGAAGGGGGTGCTTCTGTTTTTGGCCAACTATTTTAATTTAAAGCAAGATACATTCGATACCTTAAATATTTCCTTTATATACTTAAAACGACCCTTGTCTCTCCTGCTCCTTCTGTCTCCCTTTCCCGGTCCCAGAGGCACTCTCCATGAGTTTTTATTAAGCACCTTCTGAGGATGAGGCTGAAGACTCAGTCTAACTCACCTGAGTCCTCCAGGGGCTTACCCTGACACCTCAATATGGGGATGAGTGTTATGAGAGGGAAAGCTCTCCCAGAGAAACAGTTCCTGGGGAAATGAGAAATGAGGGATGATTAGGAGGCATAAATGATATTGCACATAAGTACTTTGCCCCCCCCCCCGCCACCAACCCTCAAAAGGTGAAGAATTTTCAAAATAAAGTGGAGGCTCTAGCAAATAAAAATGTCACTTTATAGTTCACTACAGTGGAGATCAAATATCCCTTTTATAAAAGACTGATTCACATCATGTGATTGTAGGAAAAGAAAATAACTTTCTAATTCTTAAATATAGAACAGCTTGAATCATAACTCATGGGTTTTGAAATGGGTCATCTTTTAAAATGGGTCACTTTGGCTAGAATCATTGCACTTGGTGACTTTCAAATTTGTAAAAGTAGAGTTCTTTCTGAGGATCAGCTGCACTAGACTGTACATAACAAAACAGGATGCAGTGGTGGTAGAAGGAAACTGGATTCAGAAAGAAGTTGTCTCTTCTCGAGGTAAAAAAAAGAATGTATCCTGTCCTTTGGGTGTTTTGTATATGCTCAATTCAATAGATCTAAGCTTTGCATTTGATGTCACATTATGCCTTTTCAGGTGGCAATATTTCCATAGCCATTATTTTATTTCGTTGTTAGAATAATCTTGTGAGGAGATGCATATATTGCATCCATGTTCCAGAAACGGAGGCACAGCATATTACAAAAGCTCTGCCATTTGGCACAGAATGTCTGCTAGCAAAGATTTAGCTAGAACAGTGTCAATCTAAACTATCACAGTGTGCATATATATAGGAGGGATAAGAATCTTTATATTTAAAGATAAGAAAGTTGATCTAGTGAGATGATCACACTTTGAATAAACAAGTGTTTTGTTTTGTTTTTTACATTTAATGCTGGAAGTTCAGAGGCCGACTTTGATCTGTAGTTTTCTGTAGAAAGGAATGTTCTACCATGTCTGCAGGTAATAAGCTTCCAAGTTAAAATACTATTACACAACTTAAGATCCACCTAAGATTTCATATTTTGTCTTTTATTCCTTTCTTCCAGTTCTTTCTACAACTTTCTGATAGTTCTCTAGACAAAGTAAGTTAAAAGGTTGACTGAATTCAGGTTTTCTCCATAATTTACAGGGTCTTATAACCTTGGGTTTTGTCATCATTATTGAAATGTATTTTTAAGTGCATGTGAGAATGATATTGTTCTTTCCTGTCAAGGACAGTGGAAGACCATGTTCAGTTACTTAGTAGTAATATGTGTTCGGGAAGTGGTATGTGGCCCTTAGCAATCAGATCAGTATTTTTAAAAATTCATATCTAATGGATTTTTTTAGAAGAATATTAAGAGTGTAGCTCATCATTTTGAAAGGAAAATAATCCCTGAAGACTGTCAGCCATCTGCTGTCTAAACTGTCACGGTAAAGACGCACAATTTCACCCCAGCTGTTGTAGCTCAGTGGATTGAGTGTTGGCCTGCAAACCAAAGGGTCACGGGTCCGATTCCCCAGTCAGGGCACAGGCCTGGGTTGTAGGCCAGGTCCCAAATAGGAGACGCGCGAGAGGCAGCCACACATTCATGTTCCTGTCCCTCTCTTTGTCCCTCCCTTCCCCTCTGTCTAAAAATAAATAAATAAAATCTTTTTTTTAAAAAAGACGCACAGTTTCTAGAGAAAGGAAATTAGCATATATTGAACACCTGATCTGCACCATATTTTGTCAATAAATTATCCCAAATGATCCTTAGAAAACACTGGTGTGTGATACAGAGACACGTTGAGCTCATGCGACCAGTAAATGGAAGTACCAGAATATAAATCTACTTTTGTTCATGTTCTAAAAATCTCGGTTGTTTCACTCTCTTGCCTTTATCAGGTTGGTTCCAGGTTGCACTGGATCATTTACTCTGGTAAGGGACCTACACTGGAAACATCACTGAAGCCTTCCCAGCATCCTACCTGTGACCTACCACACAGTACGTGAGAAATTAATATTTGTTGAATTAATTAAATATATGCATTACCTATTTTCAGGACTGCCCAGCATAATGCCTGGAGCAGGGTAGGTGCCTTATGAATGGTAGTTAACTTATTATAATAAATGTTGATTAAGTGAGACAGAAATATATATACCTAATGTTTTATACCATTATTTCCTGTTTGTACTAATGAACCCTCAATCAAATGTTGTTTGCAAATACAATGTTCAGAACAGAACATATAAACTGCCATTGGATGACAGCTTTATGTGTATTGCTTATATAATAGGTTTATGCTGGGTTAGATTGTCAACTTCGAAATCACCACTTTTCATATCATAATTTGACCTCAGCTCTGTATGACTCTTCTCCTTTCATTTCATACATTACTTATTCATCAAATACTTGCTTAAACATGTCCTCTGAGCCCTATACTTTTTTATCGCCTCCATTTCCTCCTTCTCACCTCTTTCTTTTTTTAACCCCCTTTGCCCCTTTGGCTTTTCTCCCTTAAATCCCCTAATCTTCTTTGTGGAGGAAAGACTTTCTGCACCCAAAGGACACAGACTCACAAGGCCACTTTTGCCCATTGTCTAGTGCTACTACGATCAAGAGAAGGAAGCAGGGAAAAGTGAGGTGGAGGATTAGGAAAGGGTGTGTTCCAAAGAAAATGAGAACAAGCTCTGACAAAATGCAGGTGGCAGGTAGCAAAACATAAGTGACTCCAAACTTCAGGCATTGAAGCAAATTCTTTGCCTTCCTGGGCCGCTTCTCTTGGCCCAGCCCCACCTGCTCCCCTGCCCCCCTCCCTCCCTGATGGGAGCTCCAGGAGGGGCAGCTGTGCCGGCACCGGGAAGGAGGTGCAGGCGGGGAGCTCAGGGACAGGACCTGAGCCTGAGCAGGAATTTATGGAGGTTACGTGGTGAACCCCATGTCTCTGTATGTACCTAAGTTTCTTCTGCAAAACGGGGCAATCAGTTCTCCCTCATAGGTTGCTGTGAGATGTAAAGGGTGACGAGTATGTAAAGCCTGTGCTGTCCCGTAAACACACCTGTGTTAGTGACTGTTGCTAGAGCGGGCAAAGGAAGCTGGCTTCGTAAGTAGGCAAAAACGAAACTGACAAGAATTGTATTTAAAAGGGCAAAGCAGCCCTGTCAACCCAAACAACTGTGCTGAAGAATGAATACGGAGGGCCGAGCTTAGAAAAGCAAATGTTTGACCTTTACGAGGCCTGCTTTATATTTCAGCTTTTGTGTTTGTTTCAAATTCTATATACTCAACTTCGTCACTGGGAATTTTTAATGTAGCTCCTGAAATATAATAATACATACTCTGTAGTCCTGTGTCACCAGCTTCCTTGACACCTGTCTTTACTTAGGGCCTATCTTTATTTGTTTGTTCATTTGGTATTGCCCTGTCTTTATTTTTCCTATAACTAGCAAACAAAAATTGACACCTTTGTTTAACTTATAAAGAAACATATAACTTAATTTATTCAATATATGGGTGAGGTACTTATTACAGGATTTACATTGTTGGGTTTTATAACCCAGCTTTTCTTTTTCCCCCATCTGTGCTTGCTCTGTTGGAATATAAAGCATTTAAACTAACACTGGATCAAGAACTAACTCTTTAAATATATTCTTTGTGGAGGGATGACAACTCCAAATGACTTCTAATCTTTGCCCATGGCTTAAGCACAAATTTCATAGCTAGTCACAGCCACAAAACACCTAAAGATAGCTGTTGGGTAGGATTTTTCGTTCTCTACAGGCCTCATTTTGAAAACACTCATTTTGATTAAAGAATAAAATAAAATTGCCCTGACCAGTGTGGCTCAGTTGGTTGGGTGTTGCCCTGCAAAGCAAAAGGTCGCCGGTTCAATTCCTGGTCAGGGCACATGTCTGGGTGCAGGTTTGGTTCCCCACTGGGGCACGTGCAAGAGCCAACTGATAGAGGTTTTTCTCTCACATTGATGTTTCTCTCCCTCTCTTTCTCCCTCCCTTCCCCTCTTTCTATAAATAAAATCTTTTAAAAAAGACTACTGTAAATTTGAGAGAATTTGTGAATTGTGAATTCAAATTTCAGGTTGCTTCCTTCCTCCCTGAGCAAATAAGAAAGGCAAATAGTACTAAACAGAAACGAGTTGTGTTTCTCAGTCCCAATTACCACAAGACATTTACTAAGAAAAATCTATGAAAATCAAATTACAGCCTTTTTGGTAAATTTAGACCTTTTTAGTCCTGATTTCTTTTACCATGGCAATTTGATTCCTGAGGATTGGCCCTAGCTATGTAACAGGGAGTAGAAGATCAGACAAGCCATGTAAAAATTCTTGGAATGTAAAGCAAAATGTAAGATAAAGATGGGACAGAAAATGTTATGCCCAGACATGAAACAAGAATTGTGTTTCACCTGGGATGTTGTCTTAAAACTTTAAACATAACAGGTGTAAAGCACTGAGGTTTTTTAAAAAATTGTGACTTCGAGGAGCATCATTAGTTTACAATCATACTTTTATCACTTTTCAATGTTGTGCCCCAAATGAGCGCCCCACCTGCCTCGCCGCAGCCCTGGCCCTGACCTTCAGCGTGGCTTCGAGAGGGAATGGGGAGGGCTGGCGAGCCTGGGACGTCCGAACACACGTGGAGATGAGAAGCTGACAACGTGTGATGGCTTCTCCTTTCTCTATGAGGCAGGAGGTAAACGCATCAGCTAAGAGTGAGGACAGGCCTTGGGAGGGGGGAAGACCTAGCATGGCTGACGAAGAGACCGGGAGAGGAAGAAGGCCCAGGACAAGCGAAGGACAGTCACCCAGCACGTGGACAGTCACACAGCATGTGCTCTGCCCACAGCTAGATATCGCCGTTTGCGGTGAGGCGACCTGCCTGGTGGGTCGCGCGCTTCTCCAGGAGCCTGGCAGGTGTTGTAGGAGCAGAGAAGACGGGAGTGACCCACGGTCTGGGGTTGTTGGATGGAAGGACAGGAGCCAAGGAGAGGAGGGCAAAGGTGCCAGATGATTCCTCATCTGAGACAGGGAGGTGGGTAAGAAGAAAGGCCAGGAGCTTGCTGGGCGCGGTGAGGGGGTGGGGCAGGCTGGGGTGGGGCAGGCTGGGGTGGGCAGAG
>PVJD01020143.1:0-10136 GCA_004026545.1 Mormoops blainvillei
CTGATTAGACCCAGGGCTGATGAAGTGAAGCTGGAAGGAGTACAATGCCTTTTACTTACTTTACTTCAAGCGATGTGAACATGTGTAGGATATGGGAAATAGATAAACAACTGTGGAAATGTTTCAGTTGATTGACAGCTGCTGTGGTTAGGAGTGTGTACTTAGAAACCAGTCCTAAGTGTGAATCCTGGCACCCCTGCTGCCTCCTGGGTGATCTGGAGCACGTCCCTAAACTTCACTGGGCTTCAGTTTCCTCCTCTGTTTAATGGGAATAATAAAAGGCACCTACTTTATTCTGTTATTGTGAGAATTAAATCCAATGATTTATGCAGACTGTGATTACGATACCTGGTCCATAGTAAGTGCTCAGTAAACATGTAATTACTGTCAATTCGATCTTCACTGTCACCCATGTAATGAGCCTGCCCGAAGGACCAGTGAGATCAGCCTCTGTATGAATGGAAATACCCAGGGTGGGGCTTGTTATGACAAACTCTCCGTACTAACATTGTTGACAACAGGGGAAACTGGGAGTGGGGTCTATGGGAATTCTCTGTACTATCTTGGCAATTCTTCTGTAAATCTAAAACCGTTCTTAAAAACAAGTTTATTTTAAAAAGTTACTATCAGGCAGTACTGCCTTAAATGGGAATGAGATATTTATTCATTTTTCAATGAATATATGTATGCCAACTCTGCGCTTAGTAAATGGGAAGATTACCCCTTTCATAAAGAACTAAAATATTTTTGTTTGAAATATTTCTGGGGGCCCTGACTGGTATGGCTCAGTTGATTGGTCTGTCATCCAGAGGCGGATTAAGGTCAGTTGAGGCCCCGGGAGCAGAAGAAAATATTGGGCCCCTTAAAAAAAAGAGAGAGATGGGGAAAATATAAATATATGCCTTCAGAAGTTGGGGCCCAGGGTGCCCGCCCGGTACGCCTGCTGTTAAATCCACCTCTGAGGTCATCCAGCAAAGCAAAAGGCTGCCAGTTTGATTCCCGGTCAGGGCACATGCCTGAGTTGCAGGCCCTGTCCCAGGTTGGGGCATGTGTGAGAAGCAACCAATTGGTGTCTCTCCCGCACATCAAGTTTCTGTCCCTCGCGTTCTCCGTCCCTTCCCCTCTCTCTGAAAATAAATATATAAAATCTTTTAAAAATAATAAATATTTCTGGGGCAGATATTTCTAAAATATATATTTCCATATTTATGTCGAACCAAACTAGATCTACTTAAAATTTTCGTTTATTTGGAAATAATTTTTAGATAGAGAAAACTTGTAAAAATAGTATAAAATTTTTATATAGCCTTCACCAAGCTTTCCCAATGTTAACTTAGAAAAGCAGAATAAAATAATCCAAACCAGGATATTAACATGGGTACAACACTGTTAAAAAAAACTATAGCGTTATTTGAATTTCACCAGTTTCTCTTGTAATGTCATTTTCCTGTCTCAGGATCCAGTTCAGGATCCTACATGGCATTTAGTTGTCATATCTCCTTAGTCCCCTCTAATCTGTGATAGTTTCTCAGGTTTTTTTTGTCTTTTGTGACCTCCACTCTTTTGAAGATTGCTAGTCAGGTATTTTGTAGACTGTCCTTTAATTTGGGTTTGTCTGATGTTTTCTAATGATGAGATTGAGGTTATGCATTTGGGGCAAGAAAGCCACAGAATGCCTAATGTTGTACCCTTTGCAATACAGTATATCAGGGGGATGCATGATGCCAATATGTCCTGTTACTGTGATATTAAACCCGATCATTTGGTTGAGGGGGCATCTGTGGGCTTTGACTAATATTTATAAATATCTTTGATAATGGACACCACTCATGTGCCATGTTACAATATAAGGGTGGGGCGGGGGAAAGTGGTAGCAGGAAAATGGAGGCAACTGTACTTGAACAACAATAAAAGAATGAAAAAAAACAAGAAAAAATATATAGAAGGATGAGATGGGAGGAATTAGGCCCAAGCACTAAGCGATTTCAAAATAGCTGTGCTTTTGATGTGTTATGTGTCACTTTCATAATTTTCTCTCTTTAATCTCATTTGTACTCTCATTGACACCTTCTCAACATTTTTAGAGTTCAGTCATAGACGGTAGATAATAAAGAGATGATCAAGCTGTTGTAATCATGTGTAAAGTGAAAATTAATAGGCCATAAATTAAGATTTGAGAGAGTCCTCTGGAAATGCAGTACATGAACTTTGATAGATGTTCTTTGAAGCATTTTTTCTGCTAACTTTAAAAATGAAGTGCAATATCTAAGTCCATTTTAAAGTTAGGCAAACCTGGATTTGAATCTCACTTTAAATTTACATGTGCGTAAGAATAATTTTGAAAGCCAGACAGACCTGGTTAAATCTTGGTATTGTCCCTTACTAGTAAGATATTTAGCTTCTCAAAGAAAAAACCTCTGGGTTGCCATGAAGAGTAAATGGGAAAATGTAAGGGATGAGCCTGGCACTGTCTGTACATGACATGTTGTGGCCTAAGATTTGACAGAGTATGGAGAGAGAAACAATTACGTTTACGTCCTAATTAATCTGCAGCTGGGTTGTAGAACTAAAAGGAGACATAGAAACAGAAAAAACATACATGCTCTTTTGTATATTTATTGCCTCAAATTTCAGTGCAGTTGATCATTTTCAAGTTAGTGGTCTTCCTTTTGTGATCATCATTCTGCCATCTTTCTGGGAATGACTATGAAACACAAAAGAGCATTTTTTCCCATAACTACCACATAACTTCCTTAAAAAATAAATGATATATTGAGATTATCTCATTAAAATTATTTTCTTGGAATCAATTTTCAGAGTAATCTGATCATTGAAAAGAGTTTATGAACTTGGGTGGTGAATTTCTTTTCCTATAGCTACTCTAGTCTTTGAAGCACTCGATATGTCTAATGGATTTAATCCTAAAATGTGAAGGTCATTAGGCTGGACATTTCTTAAAAGAAAGAAAACACATAAAAATGCTAGATTTGCTCTATTTCTAGGAAGGTAAGGTCTACTAAGGGTGTGGTTTGGGAAATATAGAACTAGATGATCGATATGTAGTACAGTCACTAAGTTTAAAATTTCATCTAATCATAAATTATTTCAAACTAAAAATCTCTTTATAGCTTAGCTCTATGAGAAATGATTTATTTTTAATATGTATCAAATCTTCAAAACATGGTGACCAATAGAATCAAATTAATCTCTTGCCCCTCTCTCCGCCCCACCCCTGTAACAGGGACATGGTGTCCTAGAAACAGCCGGACCTATACTGGGTTCCATTTTAGTCCTGAGCCTCCAAAATGGGTCTTTAGAATTAAATTTGGCTATTAGCCCAGATTTACTCAAATTTTTCACAAGCACTGCTTTGTCTTTCAGCAACCCCCCCAGCCCCCAACTTTGTAATGTTAGGGGAGGGGAAGTGGGAGGAGGTGCATGAACAAAAAACAAAAGCAGCTGCTAGAGAGAAAACCCAGTGAAAGGGAGTGAAGAAAAACAATTCTGCTGCAGCAGCTGCTCAAATTATCAAAAGAGGAAGCCCTCACATTGCACGTGATCACTCTACAGTTCTTGACGGTTTCTAGATATTCTTTATTTGGGGAGAAAAGAAATGAAGTATGTGTATGAAGCTGGCAGATTAATGCATAAATGAAATTGATATGAGATCAGTGACTTTTGAGTCAACATAGCTCTCGCTTCATTTTACAATTCTGAGCTGTTGGTTAATATTCAGCCTCAAGCTGAATTCGGAGGTTTGTTTTGTTTGGTTGTGTCCCATTGTTTCATGAATGGAGGGCATTGCTGTCTCAGGCCAAATCTCGCATCCAAGATCACGCAGAGGTTTTTACCCTTAGAACAACAGAGCAGATACACATGATATAAAGCTGGGCCAACTTGGAAGGCAGGAAGCGTGGTAGAACCTTGACCTTTTTGTGGGATATCTTGTTATAGCAAATTGCATATATGGCCGTTCTGAAAAACTGAGAAGCATCCAGGGCAACATGAAAGAGGTGGAATGGCTAGCTGACCAGGAAAACTCTTTCTTGGAGATATTAATTTCCATATTGTCCAGATGGCTTATGCATATGCAATATTTATATCATTGTATTTCTTTATACCATGAGTGAGTCCCGCATTTTACAAGGATGCCCACTCTGAAAGGTAATATTTTTCACAGTAATTAGAAAGTACTCCATATCAGCCATTGAGTCTAAGAAGCTCTCAAGAACTAAATGGAACTCTTAATAGGAGAGCCGCATTTGAGTACTGATGATGTTGTCTACTAAAGACCATAGTGCATCCTTAAATCATCACTTAATTTGACTTTCCTAGAAGGCAGAAGCAGGCCTGGGTTGCAGGAAAGCTACTCTGGCCTCACTCTATCTTGGACTCAGAGACAAACTGCTTATGCAGTGAGCTCCTGCCTCTTGAAGTTTTAGAGTTTAGGGAGCCCCGAGGATGTTAAGGCATTAGGTGCTTGCCTGATCAAGCCTTAAAGACATGCTTGGCTGGCTGGTGTAGCTCAGTGGATTATGCATTGGCCTGTGAACCAAAGGGTCACTGGTTCTATTCCCAGTCAGGGCACATGCCTGGGTTGCGGGCCAGGTCCCCAGTGGGGGGTGCATGAGAGGGAACCACACATTGGTGTTTTTCTCTCTCACTTTCTCCCTCCCTTCCCCTCTGTCTAAGAATAAATAAATAAAATATTTAAAAAAAAAGAATGTTGAATTTTAAAAAAGACATACTTGGAGCCGTGGCCGGGTAGCTCAGTTGGTTAAGAGCATTGTTCTGATATGCCAAGGTTGCAGATTCGACCCCCAGTCAGGGTACATGTAAGAATCAACCAATGAATGCATAGATAGGTGGAACAACAAATCGATGTTTCTCTCTCCCCCCACCCGCCACTTTCTCTGTAAAATAAACAAATTTTTAAAAGTTTTAAAAATGATCAAAGATATGCTTGGAGTCTTTGGCCCCCCTGCCACCTCTAGAGTGTCAGGCCTGAGCCCCAGCTGGTCCCGAAAGTTTCGAGAATTCCCAGCTCACTGAGTCTGTCTAATGCAGGGCTCAGAAAACTGTTTCTATAAAAAGCTAAATAGTGAATATCTGTCACAGCTACTCAGCTGTGCCATTGTAGCGCAAAAGCAGCACTAGATGATGTGTAAATGAGTAGCTATGGTTGTGTGTCAATAAAACTTTATTTACAAGAACAGGCAGCAGGCTGGATTTGGCTTTCCTGCCATAGTCTGCTGCCCCCTGGTCTAGAGTAAGAGCTTCTGAAAGGCTCTGCACACCTTCAAGGAGCCCACGGGGATGGAACTCAGGAGAAATTGGTTTGAGAAAAAAAAATACACCTTCACTAGTTTCACTAACCTGTAACAGAAACTGAGCATTTGTTCTCTTATGAACATGAGCAACCAACCACACACAGTCACCTTAGCAGCATGTGCGACTTCGCCAGTAATAAACATCACAGGTATGTTCACATGTCCTTATGGCTGTTGCATACAGTTCCAAATATCACTATACTCATCGCTACTTGCAAATTGTACATTATACCCTCACCAGCATTAATAAAGAACTTACATATTATCCATGCATGTATAATTACATTATATGATTACATATATTTATTATGTATATTTCAAATTTATTTTCATAGTTTTACTTCCATTTAATTAGTTTTCTTCCTATTCCTGTGTGTTTTATTTCACATCTTAAACAAGTTAATGTGAGAGGGGAACCCAGAGGGCTCTGTAGATGACCAGCGGGGAAGAAATCCTGTCCTACCTGCTATGCCTTGGGGAGAACCCTGCTTCCTCCAGTGGTCCCGTCCTTCACTTCCTGACCACCAACGGGCACTCATGTTTAGGCCTGCCTGGAGCCCATGCTCTCCTTGCATCCATGGCCAGCCCAGCCTTCAGAGTCTGACATGGCTGCCTCTAGCTTTGCCTTCCTCCGGCTTTGCCACTGTGTGCCAGTCACAGACCCTCAAGCCTGGCCCCGCTTTAAGGTCATGTCATGTTTTTTATGTTTATGTCCTGGCCCTAGTGAGATAGTCAGCTCTGAAATCCAATGGGTCTGTGATTCCACGAGGAAGGAACCACTTTTCCCAGCACTTGGAGAACCCTGCATAGTCAGAGGAACGCATTGGTGTTAGGTGATGGTGACCACAAGGGTGACCTTGTGCCATCCTGACATTTTCCTGCCTGGAGGCTGGCCCTGCACAGACAGCCTGTGAGACAAAATGATGATGAACATGAGCCCAGGGATAGAATGCTCATGTGTCTCTTCTGCCAACTTCCTGCTTTGGGGAAGTGCTTCAACTTCCTCATCAGTTATTGGGGATTGCACTTACCTGAAATGGAGTGAATAGTAATAATGCACTGTAAGAAAAGTGCCTGACATGGTGCCTGGTGCATGGCAAATGTTCAGTAAATGGGAGGTAGTATTTACCTGGGCTGGTTGATAGCTGGGTAGTTGGGGTTAGCCTATTGTAAATTCAGATACTGAGGCTGGCCCTATGAACCCCAGAGATGCTTTGAAATCCTAGGTGGGAGACAAAGGGGTAGAGACATTTGGGTCATGGTAGCTAGGGAAGTTTACCTTGCAGAGTCAGATTCACTGTGGGCAGTGATGAGGCCAGAGACATGGGTGTTAGTGCTGTGGCTTCCATGAACTATTTCATGATGTTAGGGGAGCCACTTAACTTTTGTTTGTTTAAGTGACCTTGTCAAAAATGGGGTAATACCCTCCCTGAGGACTGAATGAGGCAATGTGGAGAAATCATTTTGTGAGCAAACCATTTTCATCAACACAATGGGGAAGCATGCTGTTTCTAGCTCAGAGTGGCTAAAATGGTCAAGTGAGATAATCAACGTCAATGTTACAATAAATTCAATCCATGTGTATGGAATCACCTTTAATAACAAATTAAGTGAGGGGGAAACATTCATGTATTTAGGTCTGGACTATTTCCCACTTGCTTTTGAAGATACACATCATCCGAAAGGAATAAAGACTTTATTAGATAGTATCCTCTTTGTATTTCTACTGTGAAGGATATGTGTTAAAGAAGGTTCTACTGTAGTCTACCCAGACTGCGTCTACCAGGGAACCCACTTATTTGGACTCCTATTGCGCGGTCAACTCATTTTCTGTATTCACTAATATAGCCTCATAATCTTGTAGGAATTCTGAACTCAGAGCAGCAAATCATGAGTCTTCATACTAGAAGTGTATACTTCCAGTGTAGCCTTATGTTGTTACCCTTTGCTTTTCCATGAGACTTCACGATTCTTTTTTTTTAAATGAGCCTTACAATTGGAGGTCATTTAATTATTTTGTAATGCGAAATAAAATCAACAGAGAGACTTCAGCCTTCAAAGTATCTCTTTCTTGGTTGGGAAAGCTCCCTGGGGTCTAAATACAGCACCAGGTTGAGCAGAGAGAAGAGTGAAGAGAATTCACTGAGTTCCCAGCCCAGTTCTTGTAATCTGTGTCTGTCTTCAGCTACAAGTGTGTGTTCTCTGCTCCAGAAGTGGATTTGCACCTGGAGTCCCCAAAACAAGCAAGCAGAAGTCTTTGGATTTGCCGCATGACCTTGTCTGTCTGGCTAGGCTTTGGGAACAAGAGGTCCTCACTCCTGGCAGGATTAGAGGAAGAATGAAACCAAGTCAGATGACTCTGAAGTTCCTTCAGATGCCACGACAGGAGGGACAGATTGAGCAAGAATAATTTTTGTAGACTCAGGAGATTGAATCTTCTTTTTTATACAAGGGAAGTAGGGCATTCCAGACTGGAACACAAGAAACCAGGGAGATGAAGGCTAATAAAACCTTGAGGGAGGAAATTAAATTCTCCCTGGGCTAATGGAAGTGGCTGCTTTCCCCCCGTCTTCCTGTGTCTATAAACTACCTTAGTGTTTGGGATGTTTATTTTCTATTTTCTCTGCATTTTTATAGCCACCTCAATGATCATTTTATGCCAAGACAGTAAAATAAAGGTTATTTTTGATACATTACCTCTTAGAAGGATAAAGATTATGCTTTCTTAATGATTATGAGTCAATCCATGTCCAGATTTATATTCAACTGGTACTTTTAAGCACTGTTCTGGTTAATTTTAAGATATGTTATCTCATCTGATCTTTAAAGTAACCTTAGTTTAGAGATTTGATAATGGGGCTCAGAGAAGTGAAAGGGCAATGCAAGTCATACAGGGGTTTGATTATAGACCCTCTCTGTAAGTCTAGAACCTTCTCCACAGATGCCTCTCGTGTTCACCACATTGTGTAACCTTTGTGGATCCTTGAACTCTATGGAAACCCAGGAATGGTGTGAGATGCTATTGGAAGTATTGTCACAGGAGAAAATGAGCTAGATGTCTCTGGAAGCTTCAGGCTGTAGTTGATGGGTCTGATTCTGAATTAAAATGTCCTCCATAAAAAGGATCTCTGCCCTAACTGGTGTGGCTCAGCTGGATGGAGTGTCCTCCTGTAGACTGAAAGGTCATGGGTTTGGCTTCCAGTCAGGTCACATACCCAGGTTGCAGGTTCGCTCCCCGGTCGGGGCACATACAAGAAGGCAGCCAATTGATGTTTTTCTCTCACATCGAAGTTTCTCTCTGTCTCTTCCTCTCTCTCTCCACTACCCTCTTCTCTGTATCTGGAAAACAATGAAAAAAAAAATGTCCTCAGGTGAGGATGAAAAAAAAAGAAACAGGATCTCTTCTTTTTACAGAACATCCAGGATTGAGAAATTAAGCATTGTTGTAAATACAATAGTCAGTTCGTCTATAACTCTTGTTTTGAAATCACAGATGTGTTCTAATGCAATTGATATGTCAGGGAATAATACAAGCATAATGATCTGCGTATATGCCATTTTTTTCCTGGCGAATGTTAAGTGAAAGCAGAAAAAGTATACCCAGCTGACTCAAGCAGAGTTGGAATACACAAAACACACACATGCACACACCACACATCTTCAAGCCTTCTTAGTTCACCTTGTGTGTTAGGACCCATGCCTCTCTACACCTGGGGTTACAGCCTGCCCTCCGATTTCAGATCACCCTCCTTCCACCCCTTCACAGTAACTCATAAACTGCAATGCCTCTGACACCCACTCTGCAAGCAAACTTCAGGTCTTTATGCAAGGTGGAGTGAAATAGTTATAGTTGTATTTATATATTTCTTAATCCTGTAATGTGTAAAAACCATTTTTATTAGATTTCTGTCTTTTTTAATACATGCCACTGATGAAGTTTTTTAAAAGATTTAATTTACTTTTAGAAAGAGTGGAAGGGAGAGAGAAAGAGGAGAGAAACATCAATGTGGGAGAGAGACATCGATCAGTTGCCTCTCGCATGCCCCATACTGGGGACCTGGCCCACAACCCAGGCATGGGCCCTGGCTGGGGATCGAACCAGTGATCTTTTGGTTCACAGGCCAGCACTCCATCCACTGAGCCACACCAGCCAAGGCTGAAGTTTTTGAGTGTTGTATCCCTAACCCCATTTTTTCCCATAAACCCTTTTTTTATTGTGTGTTTTATGCAAAGAACAATGATTTTTAGAACCACCTATGTGGCATTGTAGCATAAGTGAATGTATGAGCTTTTGCATTAAAACTTCTGCCTGGCTTCACCCTACTTAATAAGTTATTTTCGAGATGAGATAAGAGCCTCATCTGTTTACAGGTATTTTATAGTTTATTGAAGTTCTATTTATGATTCATTTAGAAACCAAATAAGAAAGAATATGATTCATTTGTCAAGCCCCCCACCCCGCACCATGCACCAAATTAATGACATTTAAAAATCTTACAAGTCAGAGGTTGATTAACAGGAAAAGAGAAACCTAACATTTCATGCAAACTTTATTCCAGGTCATGTTGGACAACTTCTAATAATCATTGCATTTTACCCTCTTGACAACTTGCTCAGGTGGTAGGAAATTGAGGCTTGGAATGAGAGAAGACATTGGCCAAGGTCTCTACAGCTTGCACGTGTGGGGCTAGAATTTACAACTAGATGACTGTCATTGAGCCAGTTCCTATGAGAAAGTAGGGCGTAAGTGAGTGTGTGATCTCTACTCTTCTCAGCTCCTCTCTATAGGAAGAAAGGAAGGGGTGA
>PVJD01020144.1:0-10135 GCA_004026545.1 Mormoops blainvillei
TTTAACCTCCTTGGTTAAGTTTATTCCTAGGTACTTTTTTTTTCCTTATTGCTATAGTAAAGGGGATATCTCCCCTGATTTCTGATTCTGATATTTCGTTGTTGGTGTAAAAAATGCCCTCAATTTCTGAATATTAACTTTGTATCCTGCTGTTTTGCCTAATTCACTTAGTAGATCAAATAGTTTTTTGGTGGAGTCTTTATTGTTCTTGTTGCTATATTTTTCTATTACCCTTTGTATTTCTTCTATAATAAATAAATATTACTTTTATAAATACGGAGCAAGTGTTTCAAAATGTCTTCTTTAAGATATATTGATTGAAAGCTTAGTATGTGCCAGGCCTTGTGCCTGAAGCTAAGGATACAATAATGAGAAGTTCCCTATGCACACATACACATACTACAGGAACAAAAAAACACAACAAAAACCACAGCAAACCATGTGTGCATATCAAAAAGATGAAACTTGGAAAATCAATTCCAAGCATAACAATGATACTGCAAAAGCCACAATATGGTGGGTTTTGGCAATGCCATTCTAATCATATTTTTCAGTTGAACAGAAGAGCCAAAAATTTCTAATTCTCCTACTTTGCAAGTGGTTCAGTAGAAAACATCACAGTCTACTCATTTTCAAGATTTTGCTTCTCTTATTTAGTACTTCCTATCCTGAGGGGATATAATACAATTTTGCAATGTCCAAATCAATCTTGAGTCTGAATAGTAGGGATAGCTCCCCTGGAAACTATAATTTTTCACAGAAAGGCTTATTTCCGTAACAAAGGATTTCTTTAGAAACTACATAAGGGGTTTTCTATTTTAAATATAAATTCTTGCCTCCCTGCACATTCAGGGAAATTTAAAACAGTATGTACTTTTCTGAGCTCCCACAGACTTATGAAAACAACAATTTGGGCCTCAGGAAAATTCTCCAACATCCTGGCTCTGTGTTTCAGACAGAAGTGCTTGCATGGGACTCACTGAAAAAAGGAGGTCCTGGCTCAGAGCTGTGTCACTCAGTTCAATGGGTGCCTGAGTAGAAAATAATGGGGATGGTCAATTAAGGACACTCACTCTACTCTCTGCATCCTTTTAATTAAGTACATACTGAAATGATGGCCTTTCTACAGTGACAGCACAGACATTCTGCGTCTGCCCCTTGTCACACATTCTCATTGCTATAGTTCTGGAATTAGGATTCATGTTCTGTCATCTTGAACATTTTAACACTTTACTGATCTTTAACATGTTTAGCCATAGGAGGACAGTAGTAAAATAAAGTGTTATAGCCAACAAAGTCCTTTATACCTAAAGTTTAAGGCACTTTTTCTATATTTTGTTTAAAACCACGTGGCTCTTTGAGACTGAAATAAACAGCCTTCTCAGGATGCAGTTTGCGTGTACACTTTCATTCCTGGAGAGCTGATTCCAACATCAGGAGAGAAGGAATTCCTAATAATTGGCCCAAGTGGCTGAAATTCTGTTGAGCAGGTGCTTTTTCACCAAAAGTTTTAAGACAACCTTAAAGTTCTTCTGTGTTAGAAAAATGATCCAGTTTTATCTTTGATCCCAAACTACATGCATACTCCATTCAAAGAGACCATTGACTCACCAAATTTCCTCAATATGGTGAAGATTTCATTTCATTTCCATCAACAAGTCAAAGAACAGTCAATTGATAAAATATAAAGGAATTGATAACTACTTTTGTTGTTTTTTGGCCAGGGTCTGTAAAGGTATTGTTTTATAATGGTGACAAAACTTTCATTTTCTGTCATGATGATTTTTTTTAAGTAATTAACACTCTTTTATTAGTGTTCCTTGTTTTTCAAAGTTGTCATGATGGCCCCAGAAATAATAAAAGAATTTTAATAGTGTGTAAAACATTGGAGTAGTTTCTATTTTTCCCAGATTAAATATCTTGTTTTGGGTGTTGATTGTTGTTGTTGTAAGTAGGAATAAGAAGCAAACAAACAAAAAATACCTCTAGGTTTTTCCATAAGACAAATTGAAGAGAACTGATATCTCAGAAGAGAATAATGTAATGGAAACACCATTGTACTGAGTCAAATCCTGAGTTCTGACACTATTATTCAGATGGCTAAAATAAACAAATAAATAAATGTTTCCCTATGAATTTTTCAAAATGCATTTGATTTCATTTCTGAGGCCCCTTCCTACTCCAATTTTTTGGACATTCTGAATATTTTACATTAACTTGATTTGATCTCAGCTATATTGTTATCACAATTTCATTTTTTCATTAACTTGTTCTTATCTCCTACCAAGTTTTAGTAAGCAACCAACATCCATTAAGATCTCAGTCCTTCTAATTTGTCTTTACTACTAACACTTTCTCACAGAATGTACTTCAGGATGTTCTTGGGAGAAAGAGTAAAAAGAATGCTAACTGCCATACGGAAATAAACCACTGATCTCCTTGATCTTACTGAGCTCTTGACCTATTTTCTTGCCTGAATGGCCAGGAAAGAAATTCAAAAGCCTTCATCCCTCCTCATACTTAGAAACAGAATCTAAAAATACACATGTACAATAGAAGTTCCTCACCACCTCTTCTTATCTGAAAGGATGAGTCTTAGAAAGGCAGCAGTGTTAGAGGGTCACTATTTCTGGATGCTGGCTTCAGATTTGCAGTACTCTTGGGCCATTGCTGTCAGATGCTGTCTGCTGTAAGGCCATCTTAAGAACTGAAATGTCTCAGAAAGAGTAGAGTTTTTTAATGGCTTGTTTCCTCTGAAATCCTGTGGTCAGGAAGTTCATTTGATTGTCTACTTTCTTTCTTCAATTTTTAGATATTTTTTCCAGTCTGCTTTCTACTGACATGAAAATAATTGCTCCTACACCCCATTAAACAGTTCTTCTGACCCTTGAATATGGTTATTAGGCACCCTTCACCTATCGTTACAGTAAGCCATGTATCCTTTGTGATAAACATAATTAAAAACTGCTCCAGGGTCTCTTTAAAGTAATTCAAGATTTTTACATTTTCATGCCTGGCAGGGGTGACGTTAAAGCAAGTGGTAATGGGATGGAAAGGTAGGAGGATGTCAAAATATTCCCTCCATCCTTAATGCTCCCTCAATGAAAATGTCAGTCTTATTTGTTTTGTTAACCAGTGCATAATTAAAAGTCAATATTCAAGATCATAATAAAAATCTGTATAACTCCTCATGTTGTGAGACTGAGGCTTGGAAGCAAAATCCATTAAAACACAGCCATGTGTAATTTACAAGAAATCAGTAATAAAATGTTTCTCTTGACATTATCTGCAAAATGGCCTGTATATTACCAGAATAAATCCATATTACTTGGAGGCTGTAGATAAACATCCATAGGCAAAGTTCACATTGAGGTTATCTGCCTCATGCTCTGAACTGAGGAGTACGGTTTAGAGGAGATAAATTGTGGTTTATTTCTCCAGGTCTCCAGCACATCATGCAGAAATGAGTTTAGTTCCCATAAGGGTATCAGTCACATCCAAACAGGAGAGAATACCATTACAGGGTTGTGCCCATTACAAAAAAGAATATAGCTTTTGTCCTTGGTGAGAAATAAAAGGAAGATTCTTAATAATTAAAAGCTCTAAATGCACCTTCTATTCACAAAAAAGGAGGTGTGAGGGTAGAGATACCTTGTGCTTTGTAAAATAGTGATTCATTCAGTAGTAGAGTAATACCTTATTTTGAGTCACTGGTTAATTCATTGCTCATGGATGTGAAACTGTTCTGAGGCTGTACCTTGGATTCTGAAGCAAGAATAAATATTTTATGCATAAGAAAAAATCTAATAGCAACTGAAACACTCAACAGAGTAGTTTTTGTGAGTGGCAGGACATCTCTTCAGACAGGAAAATGGGTACTAACTTTGGATAATATTTGATTCCTTCCTCTGCCCTGCCAACATTAACTAAAGATGGTTGTTTCTTGAAATTTAAATTAGACTCTAAGGAGGTGTTAGGGAAAGAGGTGAGAGTGTTCTGTCTCTTTAATGTTATTTTGTCTCTTTCCCTACCCCTTTGTCACAGCAGCAGAAAGAACCTCTGTCTGATGATGCCACTAACATCTATTCATGGTAACACATAAGTACTAGGACTCCAGGCTTTGCTTTTAACATGGAAATAAAGCCCTGAAATTTACAAATCTCCTTTCTCAATGCTTGACTTTCAAGAACTATTGTCATTCAGGGCTGTGTGGTCCTCAAACTTTGGTCTGAAAGCCATCAACATTAGTTATCACCTGGGAACGTAACAAAAACAAATATTCTTGATTCCTACACCATATTTACTGAATCAGAAACTCTGAGTAGGTTTCTGTAGTGGAACTCAGTAATCTGTCTCTTAGCAAACCCTCCAGGTGATTCTGATGCTCAGTGAAGTTGAAGAACCCTTGCTGTTTGGGCTCCAGAATATTCTCTCTGAGCCTCAGAGCCCAGCAGTGATTTCTTTCTTCTGGATGGTACCTGTGTCCTTCTGCTAAGCCAATGAATGTTGTGGATTTTGTGGTTGGGGAATCACAAGGCAACAAGATTTACTTAAATGAAAAATAGATCTATTTTATGTTCCAGAAACATTAATACCCTTACACATGTCCTATCCCAAAAGAAGACTTCAGCAAGTCTACTGAGTCCCCATATTCACTAGAATTATTTGTTCTCACAAACCTATGTCTCATCCCTTTTCACTGCTGCCAGAAAACATCACTGTTCCAAAGTTATGTGTAGCTCTAATTTGAAATTACTCAAATTAGAGAAATAATATATTGTATAGAACAGCTAATTCAAAACTGACATTCTGGTGACATAAATCTATAAATTGCTCCCACTGAACTCTCTAGAACCATGTTAAAAATGATCACATGAGAGCCTCAAGATTTGGAGGTGCTTCTGAACCATGAAAAATAAAAATATATCTAGTTGCACTGACTGTAGAGTGGTCCATTTATTCTGTTATTCCCCCCAGATTAGACAGTTTATCCCATGGGTACAGTTCAGTTCAACATAACTGATGCTGATTCAGTTGATTGGCAATTATCTGAGTCTACAATTTTGACTCAGCAGAACTCTTCAGTCCTTGTTCAAACCAGAATACAAGAGGTGGGTACTGAGGCCTGGATAACAGTAGGAGGAAGTGTCTTGTACCAGAGTGCATAGAGAAGAGCCAGCTAAAGTCCCACCTCTCAGACTGTTCTTGGGGCACTACAGCAAACACAAGAGCACTATAGGTTATTTTAAATTTGTAAGAGAAATAGATCTGGACCTGAGATCTTGTGATGAGGAATGAATTACCATCTTCAACATTTGGAACTCCTTTTGATGACATCCTACCTTTGCAAAGCTGGGTTTTCAGTAATCTCTCTGATAAAAAGTGAGCACTGTATAAAAACCACTGTGGAACAGAAAACAAGGGTGAGAATTTTCCATTTGATGCCAAAGTTTGAGCAGTTGTGCAGCATCCAAAAGGCACACACATGCTTCAGTAGATAACCGTGGTTACTTAAGGGAAGAATCAAGATGGCAGAGGAGTGAATGGAAGTCACACTGACATCATCCCAGGACCAATCTGGAATTACAACTAAATTGTGGCGAAATCACCCTGAATAAACAACTGCACAATAGCAAGAGATAACCCTTATGACCTGGGACAGACAGAAGAATCAGTTTAGCACAATGTGACTGGTGAGGAGTGCAGCTCAGACATGAGAAGGCTGGCTGGGCACCCCCAGGCAGCAGTGCTAGAGGAATATTTAAGGAGCAAGTAGGATCCTTCTGAAAAGAGTGGGGTCTAAACCACAAGTGGGGAGCACAAGCCTGCAGCACCAGAGCCCGAAAAGTACACAGATAACAGCCAGCTGCGAAAAGCGGCAGGGCTGCTCTCTGCCAGAGATGGGCAGCTGGAGACGGAAAGAGCCGATTAAAGGGCCAATGCATAAATTTTCATTTGCAGCCATTTACCCTGAGCTCCAACAAATGTGGGGGCAGAGTGGGCTAGATGCCTGAGGAGAGACTGGGAATGAAGGCTTTGGGGAGAGAACTGAGAACATAGACACCGGCATCCCAGTGCTGAGTCATCCTCCACACAGCAGTAGCCATCTTGCTCAGGCAAACCACTCCCCTGAGTGTCAGCCTTAGAAGAAACAATAGCCCCACACCCAGGAGAAACTCTACCCTGGTCCTGTGGTGCTTAAGGCTGACTGCTGAGTGCAGAGTGGTAGCCACAGACAGTAGGCCCCTGCAAAGGGGGGACAGAGTGGACTAGAGATGCCTGAGGAGAGACTGGGGATGAAGGCTTTGGGCAGAGACCTGAGAAAGTAGCCTCTTGGGTCCTGGTTCTTAATCATCCCCCATAAGGCAGTAGCCATCCAGCTCACACAGAACACTCCCCTCCAAGCAGCAACAGCCTGAGGGGAAACATTAGCCCTGATCCCAGGAGGGATTCTGTCCCATCCTATGGTGTTAAAGCCTGGCTCGGGGTGGCTAGATTAACGACGGGAGGAGATAGCCACAGACAGTAGATCCAGGGAAGTCATGAACAGACTGACTAAGGTCAGACACAGTCAACATCTGACTGCACTAGAGGTGGATCCAGAAAGATAAAACCGAGACTACCAAGAAGAAATCCACTGTGGTCTTCTCCATGATTTGCAATTATTTCTTTACTACATAGCTTTTTAACATTCATTTTTTTGTCCACCAAGTTGGTACATATTAAGTGCCTACTTTTTTACTATAGTTTATCACTCTCCTTTCTTATAATAGTCATAATCTCTTTACAATATTATAAATACTGGTTCATTTGCTCTTAATAGTGGGATTCAGGGGACAATTATTTCTGCAGTCACAGGTTTGTTCCTAAGTCTTCGTGGTTTTGCTCCAGCAGACAAATAATGGGAAGACAAAGAAACATCCACTAACTGACAGGAAAGGAGGAATCCCCAGAAAGACTACTAAATGAAATGGAGGCAAGTAAACTATCAGATGTTGAGTTCAAAGCAATGGTAATAAGGAAGCTCAATGAACTCAGTGACCTCAGTGAGAATTACAAAAAATGACTGGGAAACTATGAAGAACTTACTGCAAACTATATCAGCATGAAAAAGGACATAGAAACCATTGACAAGAGTCAAGAGGAGTTGAAGAATACAATTTCTGAATTAAAGAACACAGTAGAAGGAATCCAAAGCAAGCGAGATGAAGCAGAGGATCAAAAGAGTAAGCTGGAGGACAAAGTAGAAAAAAACTCCCAGAAAGAGCAGGACAATGAAAAAAAGCTCAAGAAGAATGAAGAGGGGTTAAGGGAAATGCAACACAACATGAAATGTAATAATATCAGTCTAATAGGAATACCAGAAGGAGAAGAAGAGGAACATGGGATAGAAAACTTGTTTGAAAAAGTAATGATGGAAAACTTCCCTAATTTGAGGAGAGAAAAAGTCACACAAGTCCAGGAAGCACAGAGGATCCCTTTCAAGAGGAACCCAAAGAGACCCACTCCAAGACACATCATAAATAAAATGGCAGATACCAAAGACAAAGAGAAAATCTTAAAAGCAGCAAGGGAGAAACAAGAAGTAACATACAAGGAACCCCAATAAGGCTAGCAACTGACTTCTCCACAGAAACATTACAAGCCGGAAGAGATATTCTGAGTAATGAAAACCAAAGGCCTGCAACCAAGACTACTCTACCAAGCAAGGCTCTCAGTTAAAATGGAAGGTGAAGTAAGAGGTTTCCCAGACAAAAGAAGGCTAAAGAATACACCTCTACCAAACCAGCATTGCAGATATGCTAAAGGGACTGCTTTAAGAAGATGAAGAAAAAGAATGAGAGAAAGAGGAATGCAAGTATTGATAAGTACCTATCAATAATAACTTTAAATGTAAAGGGATTAAATGCTACAATGAAAAGACACAGAGCAGCTAAATGGATAAGAAAACATGACCTGTACATACTCTGCCTACAAGAGACACGCCTCAGAACAAAAGACCTACACAGACTGAAAGTAAAGGGTTGGACAAAATATTCCAAGCAGATACACAGGGGAAAAAAAAATAAACATGGTAGAAACATTTATATCAGAAAACATAGATCTCAAAACAAAGGCCATAAAAAGAGACACAGAATGATATTTCATAATACTCAAGGAAGAGTCCATCAAGAAGACATAAACATTGTAAATCTGTATGCACCCAACATGGGAGCACCCAAATATATACGGAAAATCCTGGAGGACTTCAAGAAAGGCATAGACAGTGACATGGTTGTAGTAGGGGATTTTAATACCCCACTGTCAATGATGGATAGATCTTCCAAACTAAATATCAACAAAGATATTGTGGAACTTAATGACACATTACATTAAATGGACTTAACTCATATACACAGGACCTTTCATCCAAAGAAACAAAATACACATTCTTTTCAAGTGCACATGGAACATTTTCAAAGATAGATCACATGATAGGACACAAAACAAGCCTCAACAAATTCAAGAAAATTGAAATCATTTCAAGCATTTTCTCAGACCACAAGGGCTTAAAACTAGAAACCAACTTAAAGGAAAAAACTCAAAAACATTCAAACTCATGGGGAATGAATAGCATGCTCTTAAACAATGAATGGTTCAATAATGAGATCAAAGAAGAAATCAAAAAGTTTCTGGAAACAAATGAAAATGGACATACAACGGTCCAAAACCTATGGGACACAGCGAAGGCAGTCCTGAGAGAAAAGTTCATAGCAATACAGGGCAACCTAAAAAAGGTAGAAACATTTAAAATGAACAACCTAATCCTATATCTACAAGAACTGGAGAAACAACAACAAACAAAGATGAGAGTGAGCAGAGGGAAGGAAATAATTAAGATGAGAACAGAACTGAATGACATAGAGACTAAAAGAACAATTCAAAGGATCAATAAATCCAGGAACTGGTTCTTTGAAAAGATAAACAAAAATGACAAGCTTTTAAGTAGACTCAAGAAAAAAAGGGAGAGGATGCAAATAAATAATATCGGAAATGAAAGAGGAGAAACTACAACTGATACCACAGAAATACAAAGGATTGTAAGAAATTACTACAAACAACTACATGCCAAGAAATTTGAAAACGTGGATGAAGTGGACAAATTTCTGGAAAAACATAATCTTCCAAAACTGAATGAAAAAGAAGCAGAAAGCCTGAACAGACCGATAACAGCTGCTGAAATTGAGGCAGTAGTAAAAAAACTCTAGGCACACAAATGCCCTGGACCAGATGGTTTCACAGGAGAATTTTACAAAACTCTTCAGGTAGAGCTAACTCCTGACCTTCTCCAACTATTCCAAAGACTCCAAGAAGATGGAAGACTTCCAAAATCTTCTTATGAAGCCAGCATCATCCTAACCCAAAACCAGATAAAGACACAACAAAGAAAGAAAACTAATGGCCAATATTGCTGATGAACATAAACAGTAAAACCCTTAACAAAATATTGGCAAACCACATCCAGCCATACATTAAAAAGATCACACACCATGATCAAGTGGGATTCATCCCAATGATGCAAGGATGGTACAATATTTGCAAATCAAGACACATAATACATCGCATAAACAAAAGGAAAGATAAAAATCACACGATCATATCAACAGATACAGAAAAAGCATTTGATAAGATACAGTACCCATGTATGATTAAAAAACTCAGCAAAGTGGGCATAAAGGGGGCATATCTCAACATAATAAAGGCTATATGTGGGAAACCTACATCCAATGTTATACTGAATAGGCAAAAACTAACTTTTCCCCCTAAGACTGGGGATAAGACAAGAATTTCCACTTTCACCACTTCCATTCAATGTAGTATTAGAAGTCCTAGCCACAGCCATCAGACAAGAAAAAGAAATAAAAGGCATCCAAATTAGAAAAGAGGAAGTAAAACTGTCATTATTTGCAGATGGCATGACAGTACATAAAAAACTCTATAGACTCCACCAAAAAACTATTTGATCTACTAAGTGAATTAGGCAAAACAGCAGGATACAAAGTTAATATTCAGAAATTGAGGGCATTTTTTACACCAACAACGAAATATCAGAATCAGAAATCAGGGGAGATATCCCCTTTACTATAGCAATAAG
>PVJD01020145.1:0-10132 GCA_004026545.1 Mormoops blainvillei
AGTGGATGATAGTCGAAGTGCTACTAGATGCCCAGCCTTTCTTCGGATAAACAGAGTGATTGTTGGGAATCGGAGATAAACACTCTGGTTCAATATTTTCAGCTTTCTTTTTATGAAATTTCGTTTCCTAAGGAAATAACCAATGAAACTGTGTGATCTCTTCTTCTAAGTCTGTCAGATGTAATTTGTATGTCATTTATTTTCACATATGAAGTTCATCATGTATGTAAATACTTATGGGATTGTGGCATTTTTTAATGTCTGTATAAATTTGATCATGTATTGGTGCACATTTGCCTGTCTTCAGATTATTTTTTTATTTTAAATGTCAACAGCATACACAAATATTTTTGTACATATATGTAGATGTGCTTATAGATTCTTCAAAACTAACTATGTAACTTACTATGCCCATTAAAACTTTTTCAATGCTGTTAAATTTTTCTTCAAAAGTATGGAGGCATTTTGTACTTGCTGAGACCGTGTGAGGATTTCCGCTTCTCACCCGTCTCAGCCAGCACTGGATGCATTAGTTGAGAATTACAGATTTATATGTTATGGGGGGTTCTCTATGGTGAAAGTGAATTTGTATAGTTGTTGCTTTTGTTTTTATTATTAAAAAATAGTAGAGTGTCATCTGCAATAGAATTGTAGTGGGTAATGAACTTATAAAAATAAAATCCTGTGTCATTTTACTCTTTTCCATGGGTGGCCACGTGCAAATCAGTACAAGCAAATAGGAAGCAACTTTTTTCCTGTTTTTGTGACTTATTTCTATTTAATTGTGTATGCAGGTTTAATGAGGAACAATTCTTGAACAGTCCAAAAAATATTAACTTTCGGTATCCCTCCCTCACACTCCAATCACATAACTATATTTTCTGGACACAAAAGTATAAATTTTTTTTAGTCTTAAAACCCCAGTGTTGTAGTCCTGAAATCAGGTTTCCAAGCAATAATTCCACAACTGCAGGCAGCAACTGAGTCATGTGAAGACGACATCATCGTCCTGTGCCTCTCACACAGACCCTGGCCCCTTCCCGTCACTTGGGATGAAGCCAGCAGTCACCTGAGGGGCCTGGGGGCAGTCAGCTGGGTGGACAAGAACAGCTGCGATGGCAGCAGCACAGGTGTAATGGTCCCTAAAGCCTGTCTGTCTTGCAGGTTTGCAGCATCATAAGCATCTTCTGACCACAGCTGAGCACGAGGTGTGTGAGGCCATGTGACCCTGACTCACCGTGTATGTCCTGGGGCAGGAGGACTGCCCAGAACATCAGGCAAAAGGGTAAGAGGGAGAGTGCGTGAGTGCCATGCAGGTGAGCTAGATAAGGGCCAAACAGCACTGAGTCAGCGAAGACCTGACACCAGGTGTCTCCTGTATTGTCTGTGCCTGTGGGCACAGAGCGGCCTCCAGGGCAGGGCTCCAAATCTGAGGTCACAGACTCCTTGCTTTCATGGATAGATTTGGGGAAGCTTTCATTACCCAGAGTTCTCTGAAAAATAGAACCAACATAATGTATAGGTATTAAAAAAGGCTTATTTCAAGAAGTTAGATTAAGCGATTATGAAAACTGAGAAGACCCAAAATCTGCATTTGGCAAGTTGGAGACCCAGGATCCTGTGCCGATGGTGTACATCCCCGTCTCAAAGCCGACAGTGTTCGGGCCCGGCCAGAACCAGCGCATCAGTGTGACTCCGTAGACCGAAGTGACCAAGTTCCAGCAGGAAGGCAGGCAGGCAGGAGGGCGCTCCCTCACCCTCAAGAGGGTCAGCCTCTGTTCTAGTCAGTCTCCAACTAACTGGATGAGGGATGCCCGCATTAGGGAGGGCACGGGCTTTACTCAGTGTCCAGCCGCAAATGCTGATTCAACCCAAAGCTCCATCAGAAACTCAGTATGTTTCCCCAGGTGCCTGGGACTCACGGCCCAGTCAAGTCGACACAGAAGATTAACCGTCATAAGTCCACCCTATACACATCTCTCTATTTAATCCTCAAATAAAAACAATAAGATCATAATTATTAACAACATGATGCAACTATCCTGACTCAGCCAAAAAACAAACTAACCCTTTTCCCAGAAACACAGATAAAGAGATAAGAGTGAAATTTCCCCTTCTACTTGATGTCTCCTAACTTCGGTACTATGATATAAAATCAAGAACACTGCAATATTATGACATAAAGTCAATGCATCTTATGTTACATGATATTGAAATAAGAGAGGGAAAAAAGATGTTTTATGTACACAGAGACAAAACAGTCATAGCAAAAAGGGAGAAAATGCTCATAATGATAATACTCATTTCTGTAACTGGTCATGTGGTATCACATAGCTGGTATTTATTATTATATTACTTTCTTCCATTGCCCATTGAGTATTCCCATTGCCTTCAGCAAGCGCCCTAACTGTTATCCCTGAAGGCTCTAGGCCATTTCTGTCCTTCTTGAATGGGGTTGTTTTTATTTCACGTTGACCTTATTCTTAGGACACCCTAATTATCAGTTGTACTTCAGACCTACTTTTTCTTCCTTCCGTTATGGAGTAACATAATCCCCCACTGGTGGTTAGGATGAACTGCTCCAGCCAGACCATGTGACTCCCTTCTTTGCCTGTTGACTCAGAGGCATGAGAAACCTAAAGTGGCTAGAAAGTAATATTAAATCTTAAATTCCAATTCAGTGTAATCATTGATGTATCTACTTGTGGAATCGTTCATCTTCATGAAACTACAACTTCTATAGCAGCAGAGCATGAAGTTGTTGACACAGGATGCAGAAATTTTACTAGTGAGTCACTACTGGCAACAGTAAGTGGTGTGATAACTGTTTCCACCTCTTTATTCCTGGGCCTTCGAATCTTGGCTACTGGAGCAACAGCACCAGACATTAGACGCTGGTTCAGACCACGTACAGCCTCCTAGAGAGCCTTCCCTGAGCTCTGCTAGGTATTGCCACCTAGCCGGCATGGAAACTGGCCCTTCCCAAGGACATTTCGCCGCTCTATCAAGCCACCTGCTTTAAATGGCAGGGCCGATAGTAAGACCAGTGGCTCCATGAGCACAGGAACAGTGCTGCATTTCATCTGCTGTGAACTGAGGTCCTTGACCAGAAGCAATGCTGTGTGGAACACAGCATTATAATTCTGAATAAGGCATTCTGGAAGTCTTCGGATGGTGGTTTCAGCAGAAGCTCAAAGAAGGAAAATCTGTATGTAGAAAATGTCTACTCCAGGAGAGCGAAAACTGCCTCTTTCATAATAAAGAAGTCAAAAGTCATCGAGTTGCCTTCAGGTAACTCTCTGATCACTTTTTTATTTATTTATTTATTTATTTTTATAGAGAGGGGAAGGGAGGGAGAAAGAGAGGGAAACATCAATGTGTGGCTACCTCTCGAGTGCCTCCTGCTGGGGACCTGGCCCACAACCCAGGCAGGTGCCCTGACTAGAAACTGAACCAGTGACTCTTTGGTTCACAGGCCGGTGCTCAGTCCACTGAGCTACACCAGCTAGTTCTGATCACTCTTGAGAACAGTGTCATTATCAGACGCTCCCTTGGTCATGCAGTAACCCTAATCTCCTAGGGCACCAGCTCTCAGCACGAGTCCCATGACCAGCAGCAGCAGCATTCCGTGGGAACTTGTTAGAAAAGCCAGTTCAGAAAGTCCATACCAGACCCACTGAAACTGCAAGTTGGGAGTCTGAAATCTGTTTTACATGCCTTTCGGCTGATGCTAATGCATGCTCATGTCTGCAAAGTGCAGTCATAAGGTTGCTGTGAAGTGTAAATGAAGGAGCATGTATAACAGGCCCAGAACAGTGTCTGGTACCTGTTAAGAAGGGAGACCCCCAAAATACTGAAATTTTCTTCCGGAGGGAAGGTCCTCTGTTGTACAGGCTTCCCCTGCTACGTGGGCGTTCTAGCATTCCATCGGTATCAGTGTGCCGGCTGGCATTGTTGTGTTAGGCTGTGTTTGGCTCTGGCTAATTTTTTTTGAAGACTTGTTTCAACACGTTTGTCCATTTCATGAGGGGTGATACCAGTGCAGCTGACCACACTGCACTGAGTGTTCAGCGATTTGACCAAAAACCCCATGACCCACCACGCCCCACTCTCCCTATTAACCCTATCTCATTCAGTGATTTTTTGTTTGTTTATTCCCCTGGATGAAAAAAGAGGGAAACATTTTGCTGATATGGAAAAGGTGAAACAAAAAATGTCAGAAGCACTAAAAGTCATCAAAATTGACAAGTTCAAAAACTGCTTTGAGCAGTGGAAAAAGTGTCTCAATAGGTGTATTGCATCAAATGGAGAGTACTTTGAAGGTGACCAAAATTTAAACATGTAAGAATAAATACTCAATTTTTAATAAATAAATTATGTGTTTTTGGGAGGTCCTTTTCATAATAAGCTATTAGTATCATCATCATTGTCATCATCATTACAGAAATCTTTCTAATAACGCTGTAATTTCCAGTAGCACCAGATACCCACAGGTGGAGATGCTTTTCCTGTGGAACAACCCCCGGCACATCCATGTGCAAGCTGACTCTTTGAATCAGCGCAAAGAGTTTCTCTGTCCTGACCACCTAGCATCGTGGTACAGGGACTGACTTCTACTTACGTTCCATTTCTTATGAATATATAGCATTACTTTTATTCAAATATACATCTCATTACATAAATCCACTATCTTTCAGGGAATGTTTTGGTGATTTGTAGTATATTCACCATGTCATCCCATTACTACCATTGTCTAATTCCAGAATATTTACAACACCCACAAAAGAAACGTCATACTTATTAGTCGCAGTTAGTGCCAACTTCCTCTTACCCCCATTCTCATAATCCACTTTCTGTCTCTACAGATTTGTCTGTTCTGACATTTCATAGCAATGGAACCATGAAAGATATGTCCTTTGTGTCTGGCTTCTGTCACTTAGCATAATGTCCTCAAGGTTTATTTGTATGACAGCGTTCATCAGTACTTTATCCCTCTTTATGGCTGAGTAATATTTTAAAGCATGAATGCTACATATTTTTTATCCACTCATTAACTGATGAATATCTGTTTGCTTTCACTTTTTTTTTTTTGGCTACCATGAATGCAGCTATGCAACTATGAAGATCTGCATAGAATTTTTTGGCATGATGGAATGTTTTCATTTCTTAGAGTACATACATACGAATTGGTATGTAACAATTTTTGAGGAAATAACACACTATTTTCCGCAGTGGCTATACCATTTGATTTTCCCAGCAGCACCTTATGAGGGTTCTGATTTCTGCACATCCTCTCTAATACATCTTACTGTTCACTTTTAATTGTCTCCATGTCAGTAGGTAAAAGTGACGTTTTATTGCGGATTGATTTGCATTTACCTAATGAATGATGATGCTGAATATCTTTTCATATGCTTATTGGCTATGTGCACATATTCTTAGAAGAAACATTCTATGAATAGAAACATTCTATTCAAGTCATTTGCTCATTTTAAAATTGGGTCATTTGTTTTTTAATGTTGAGTTTTATGAGTTTTCTATATATGCTGGGTATTACCCATTTATGAGATATATGATTAGTAAATATTTTTTCTCCACTTTGTCAGTTGTGTTTTCTCTGTTAGTTGTGTTTTCTTTTAAAATTGTGGTAAAATAGGCATAACATAAATGTTAAAATTATATCCATTTTGAATGTACAATTCAGTGGCGTTAAGTACTCTTGCATTTTCTGCACCCATCACAATCATCGATCTCCAGAATTCTTCTCATCTCGCCAAACTGAGAATATGTACCCATTAAATAATAATTATCCTTTGGAATAATTATTCCTCCCCTAGTCACTGAAAACCATCATTTCACTTTTGTGAATAAACTAGAAGCAGTGGGTTGTATATTTTAGTAAGGTGAATTTTCTGATAAGCAAATTTATCTCAAAATAAAGAAAACAGAGAGAGGTATTGATTGAAATCATTGAATATTCTATGAGGTCTCATAGCATTTCTGGAGTCTGGTGGATTGACCAGCAAGTGTCTGCTGCTTCCCCAAGAAAGACCTTCAGGACAATACAGGGGAAAGACAAGCAGTTTGTGGGGAAAGAGTAAAAATAAGCATAGAGCAAAGACTGGTCTTAATCAAATGTCTCACCTGGGAATTTCCAAGCGTGATAAGATCAGTTGGCAAAATATCGTTGCGTTTACCCGTGTTGAGCACACTGAAGATATAGGCATTGCCCCCACAGTCACAAACCCTTTCAGTAAGTGCAACGGAGAGTTGCCACCTCAACGTGCATAGTTTGATCATTTTGCTCAGTTGATGACAGGGGAGAAAAAGGGGACCTGTCTGAACTATCATTACTGTTTTACTTTTTTGGTTTGCCTTTTGGTTTGAAGAAGCAGTGAAATTCATTTGTGCTTTCTCTTCCTTTTTTTATTATTTTAATTGAGCTGGAGGAGAGCATTGATACATAGTCAGGTTTTCCCCAAAACAGTAAACTTTGATAACCAAAATTACAGTATAACCCAAAGCTTCTAGTTCAAATCTTTTGTACAGTGCTGCCATATCTGCATTAATACATGCTTTGGGAAAATAACAGGCCAATAGAAACAACAATTTTTGAACTCCTTGACTTCATAGTTTTAACACAATTGCACTGGTTTTGAAATATAAATAAGTCCAGTATCACCTTTGGTAAGCACAAACGTCAAGCAAATCACTTACCCTCTTCAAGTTTCACACACTATACCTGTGCTTAACGCCAGTAACCTCATAAGGTTGTGTTGAAAATTAAGGTGACACCAGTATTGCTAGAACCAGCCATTTCCAAAATTTCTCACTTGAAATTGGACATGTCTTTGATTAAATGACATTTAATCTAAAGACACACTAACATTGCAATGACTGCTGTTACCACTGAGATATTGACTATTTTTCATATTTATTGCACTTACCATCCATGTAGAATCCCACTGTAAGGCATTAGAGAAGGCTTAGCTTGATTGAGGGAAAACGCAAACGAATGGGAGTGGCATTCTTTCCATTCGGGATGGTCCTCTGCCAGGTTTCTTCTGCGTTTCACCTATTGTCCTAGGATCTCCCCTCCAGGGACTCTCTTGCACCTATGAATGGATTTGAAATGAACTAAGAAGGGTGATTGGAATTGTAAAATATGCTCCCAATTCCTTCAGAGGAAGAGTGGGGGGTGTGAGACAAAGGGTCTAATTCACGCAACCCTGGCCTGAAGAGCCAGGTCTGAGTCCCCAGTGACCGCAGTGTCTGGGTCTGGCCCTTCCCACCAGCCCTTCAGCCACGTCTGTGGGAATGGGTTTGTCTCTGTTTCTTCCTTTGAAAATGACCTCCACTCTGATCCTTTTGGAACACGTGTAAGGTGTGTTAGAGTGACAACGACAGGTAGGGGCTTGGATAATGACAGCACAAAGGCCTGACTCAGGAAAAGATGTAATGCCACTCTTTCATTCTACAGATCCTTACTGAACCCCTTTATGGCAGGTCCTGTGCGGAGGAATCACTGGTGAACTAACACTGATACAGTCCCTGTGCTGGGGAGTTTGCATCCAATGGAGCAGCTGGTGTGAGTCAAATATTCCCCTTGGAAGACATAGAGACTGGTGCTTCCTTTCTTCCCCATGAACACAACAATTTTGGTAACTTCTCATTTTGGGGTCCCAAGTGGTGAGGTTTCCATGTAGCCATCCCCTGTGCCTGAAAGAGGTACCTCGAAAAGTATGTGACCTCCTCTTCTCCAGATTTTATTAGGAAAATGAAAAGTCCTGAACAATGTTAAATAAAGGACCAACCATCATGGACCAAATGTGCTTTGTTGTTTCAGGTTTTTATGCCTTAATAACAACCTCTTTGCCTGGCATCAAATAACAAAATACATACATAGCATCCTGTTGCTTGACCATACATAGTTCTTATAACTCTCTACTTTACACATACTTATGAACATTTAGATTATCATTTTTTTTATTTGCAACACTGCAGTAACATCTCGGCACATGTCTCTCTCTCTCTCTCTTTCTCTCTCTCTCTCTCTCCCTCTCTCTCTCTCTCTCTCTCTATATATATATATATATATATACACACACACATACACATATATATATAAACACACACACACACATATACACTCACATATCTATATTTGTAAAATTAATTCCTGGAAATGGGACTATATTCTTGCTGAGAAACGTTATTCCAATGTGTACTCCCACCTGTAGTGAATGAGATTTTTTTTTTTCTTACGAGTCTTAGACCAGCTCATTTTATGGGCAAAATGTGACCTAATTGTCATATTTTGGAGGGATGTCCTAATTTCAAGTTTACTATTATAAAATCAATTATGTGGATTATGTAGTATTATGTACACAATGCGTACTATTTATATTCATCGTCGTGTTTATCGTCATCATGGTCATTACCTTAAATAATTGACGGTAACACTATTTAACGTGTATCAAGAACTGATGCACCAGACACTTTACATACAGAGTTGATTTAATTTAACTTACCCTTCACAAGAACCATAAGAATTAGGAATTACCCACTGTACAATTGAAAAAAAGAGTGTTACTTGAAAGCCCTTGGGCAAGTGATTTTAAATCTGTGTGCTTCCCCATTCCAATAGAAAAATGGAAATAGTAACCTCTTCTTTATCTGCTATGGGAATGTGTCAAAAGTTTAAGTTCTATATGTTTGAGAAATATTTTATGGTGCCTGCAAATTGTTCAAGCGACAACATAAGATGTGATATGTTCACACTTTAAATATGCTTGAAAGATGGCTGAGTAGAAAGAAGACTGAAAAGGACACGCAGTCTGGATGCTGGAAGGCAAGTCAACCACCAGCAAGCTGAGTGGCTTTGAGCGAGTATGTCATCTTTCTCTGGGCCCTGTTTCCTCTTCTCTAAATTATAAATTATAAAAGGATGGATTTGGAGCTCAAATGGAGCTCAAACTTGTCATGGTTAAATAGCATGGAATTGTTTGTTTGCTAAAATCCACAATTAGTCTTTTTTGCCTTTAGTGATTAGTCACTAATTCCAAGCAGAGCCAAAGAGGCTTCTTTGTAGAGAGTAGAACTTTGGAAAAGCATCAACCCTGTAGACAGACTCTCACTGCAAAAGATACAGCTGTTTCCTTTGGTTCAGGCTATGACCAAAACTTTGCTTTCTCATGGGTTGGTAAGCAAATAATCAAAGAGAATAAAGCAAGATGTTTGAGTCAGATAATAAAAACAAATAAACTAACTCATATGAGTATTAACACTGCAATGGTATTGTAGCTGCTGGGCCTTTTAAAATAAATTCACTGTGGAATAGAAAAATTTACAGAAAATATGTTGACTTATACAATAAGACTGCTAATATTATAAGCTATTTTTGACCTCCAAAATGTTCATTTCAAGTGGTTCAACTTAATAACAGATTTAAGAATTCTTGGCTTGTTTAAAACTCCAAGACTTTTCAGGTGTTCTGTCTATATGGCATATTTTTCTTTGCTGTCACTCTAGTCAATACACTCAAATTTATTTCTTAATACACGGCTGAAATGTGACCACTCTGGTATGACCAGACACCTCAGTCAATATAGGACGTTTCTTTATTTTATTTTTTTTGCTTTCCCATAGTGCAGAATGCAAACTTCTACTGCAAGCACAAATCATAGCATTATTTTCTTTGTGTTTATTACCCTCAATTATATTACTAGTCAATTGAGTAAATGAATTAATTTTTCTAATTGTTTGAAAAATATATTAAATGTACTTAAAAACAATTTGCAAAATTATAAAGCAATATTAAAATTGCAAAAATTTTTTTACTCAAAATGTATCTATTTAAACATAGACAAATAAGAAAGCAAGTAATCAAATTCTTAATTCTAGCTTCCAGGTGCATTCATAATCATTCTCACTTGACCTCTCTTTTTAGTTCTAAGTGAGGTGAAAATTTTACATGTTTTATATGTTTTCTAAACAATAAATTTCATGATAACTTTTAAATAAAACTAAAACAAAAACTTAAAACTTAAAACAAAAAAAATAGTAAATTTTTAGAATTTTTAACATGTGATTTTTTTGAGATCATAATCTGGTACTTAGATGTTTTTCATTC
>PVJD01020146.1:0-10139 GCA_004026545.1 Mormoops blainvillei
GGCAGGCAGCTGGAGGGTCTCAGGGCAGAGCTCAGAACCCCAGCATCTGGGCTCCTACTTACTCTTTCAAGGTGACGGGTTTGCCTTTCTCGGCTTCCTTCCTCATGTTCTTCACCAACATATTTCCATACTGGTTAATGATGGGGAACATCTAGACACAAAATATACCACCACCCACAGTTAAACGCGAAGTGAAGATCCAAGTCCTAGAGGGACCTGGCTTTCCCAAGCATGAAGCAGTAACGGATATTTTATAATGAATCTTATAATGTCATTTCTAGGACGTAGAGATCAAAGGCCATTTTTAGGAAGTTCAAATTCAGCAGGTTACCCTTGGAAAGAAACTATCTTATTTTCTACCTGTCCCTAGATGCGTTCTTTAAATTTCAAATTAAATGTTCTTATATTCTTACCTCCTTGAGCTTCCCACTAGTGAAGGTTGGAGACAGCAACATTCGTATTCTCTTCCAATTTTCATCCTCAGCCACAGAGATGGCACTTTTCATAAATCCCACTGGACCAAAAGACTAGAGTTGAAAGCAAAAGACATTTGGTCCTACATATGTTTTAGAGGTCTCTATAGTTGTAGAAAATTCATTAAATGGGCATCAATTATTCAACAACTATTTAGTGACTGTCTGCTTAGTATCAGGCCTTAGGCTAGATACTTAATACTTATCCCAAATGTCTAGCATCCTGTGAGGGTGAAGGAGATATCTAGCCTCCTGGCTTGGTTTCCAGTCTTTATTCTAATATCTTTTCAAGGCAAATGACCCATGTGTTATTCTAGGGGGAATAAATAGGAATAAGACCTAGCACCTCCTCTAGGGCTGTGCAGGATAGAACAGGATTCTTGTCTGATATTCAGACAGCTTTGGCAAACTATATGTGGCCTCAGACCAGTTCTATCTTTACTAATATCTATAGCATGAGAAACTTGAAAAAAGAATGTCTTAATATGGTGATTTAAAAAAAGTGTAGTTAATAATTAAAAGATTGGGAATCTATTTGCTATTATTTTAAAAAGATATGATTACAGGGAAATCCTTTTCTCTTACATTTTCCCACCAGGGATAGAAGAAAAAAGAAAGAGGTAATTCTATTTCTCAGGTTGGGACTGGTCTATCAAGCCAAACTGCTGAGACTTTCTTCCCGCTTTTAACACTGTATTTTATTTTAAAATGAACATCTCCAATACACATTCATAATAAAAACTCACCAACTAGGAAGAGAGTGGAACTTTTTCAACTTGAGAAAGAGCATCTACAAAAAATGCACAGCTAACATCACATTTAATAATGAAAGTCTGGAGTAACATCTGCAAGATGGCAAAGTTAGAGACTCCAGCATCTGTTGCCCCACAAAGAACAATTAGACAGCTACCCAGAAACAAAAATAGGGCTAGGAGAGTTCAGTAGTTCACTCAAGAAGCTTCGACAACAGAGTGGATCAAAAAACCCTAAGAATAATTATACGAAATGAACAGGGAGTGTAGTTGATTTTGCTGGCATCACCTCATCTCCCAGGCCAGCACTGCTCAGTGCCAGGAGGGAACCGCCCAGCCTGGGAGACTTGCCCTTGCTGAGGAAAGAACAACAGGGTAAGTGACAATTTTCTCTAACTTTTTAGGACACTTTACAAATGGCCTGCTTTGGTTTCACTAGGCCCACTATACTAGCATAGATGAAAAATCTAATGACAGCAAAGAACAAAGAAAAAGAGCAGGAATGGCTAGTATTAGTCATTTGTCAGAGCTGTCATTATTTTCCAGGTCATGCTCTGCAGGAGACCCCAACAACTTTGCTGCTGAGGAAGCCAACAGGCAGCACAGCCACTGTGAACTCACTGCTGATTTTGGTGCGGATAGCTCAACAGGTTTTCACCTTAGCAGATTCTAGCAGCCTGAGTCCTGACTTACCACCCTCCACACCCACCAGAGTTGCCCCAAGTTGTGCTACCATCCCAAGTCACGGGATCTACCCCAGCAGCCAGCCCTGGCACAGGTGGCTGGGCATGCGTATAATACCTATAGCTGTTCAGAGACCTGAGGTCAGCCCTGGTTGCTGTCAGTGGGCTAAACCGCATTAGCCCGTAGCTAACTCTTGCAGCTGCACACTGTCTGCCTCAATGCCAGGCACTGCAGTGCCTGTGCCTGCAGCCTGCCCGTGCCACCATGTGAGTGCACACTGACAGCCCAAATGCTCTAAGCTAATTCTGTGTCCACAGTTGGCCCCAGTTCCTGCCACTGGTCCTGGCCCTTACCATTGGGCATATGCCTGCAGTTAGTTCCCACTGATAAGTGTTTCATGCCAGCGACTTTGGCCACTCTTACTGCCTGACTGAGGCCCTTGCCAGGGGCCCTGTGGATGCTGTTGAAGACCCCAACAGCCCTTGCAGCTACCATGGAACCTCAATAGTCCATACCGCCAAGGATCATGCAGTTGCTGAAGTAAATTCCAACTGCCTCAGCCAACCATGCTCTCCTCGCCTGAAGTCACCATGCAGGCCCACGCTAGCACTGAGGGCCAAAGAACACTCCAGTATTTCCCAACCACAAGTAAAGTTCTTTCCTTATTGAAATTATTTCATAAAGTTTGGAAGAGTTGATGGCTTTTTCAAATATACAGACACTAGTGAAGGCCTCAGGATTCACGAAGAATCAAGGAAACAAATTCTGCCATTTGTGACAATACGCATGAACCTGGAGCTCTAGCACCACTGGGGTAGCAGCTTGAAATGCAACAGAGGCACATGGGGAGGAACTGAAGTGCCAGGGCAAGAGCTGAGGGATAGCTCTCCACCTAGATCTATCAGAAAGATAGGCAGAGGCCATTGTGCTTTTTCTGAGCCATATCCCCACAGTGCCACAGCTTCAGCAGATGACAGCCATATATGAGGCTCCGTTAACTTGGCTTTACACGTTTGCGCCACCCCGGCATTTACCTGAGGCTCCACCCCACCCAACTTATGGGCCTGCCCCTGGCCCCATACCTTTGGCTAAGTGGCCCAGGCCTGGCACTGGCAGTAACCAGATTTGGGTCACAGTTTGGCTTTGCCTGAGAACCTCCAAGCCCAACACAAGTAGCAGCCAGCTACAGATTTCTTTGTAGCTCACCAGGGTAGCCCCGGGTGGAACACAAGTGGGGGCTGACCCTGTCCTGCACCATCTGGGAAACCCCAGAGCCTGCACACCCAGCAGACAGCTACAGGCAACATTGAGCACCACCACCCTCCCCTGCACAGCTGATCATCCACGGAAGGTGGAGGTTGGTGGTCAGTGGTCACAGCCAGTCCTTGCAGCTGACTGGCCTGGGTAAATTGTTCCCATTGACCTGCCGACAGCAATCAAGGCTCAACTACAAGAGGAGGGTGTACTTAGCCCATAAGAATGGCGCACCTCAAGTACCCAGTTTGGGTGATAGGGGGGCAGTGCCCCTGGACCCTACAGGCCAAGCTACCAAGATAGAGCTGTAGCAGTTCTACCTAATAGGCAGAAACCTTTGTTTCTGCATAGGGAGGCTGCCATATGAGGAGACAAAGAAACCTGGCCCAAATGGAGATCAAAACTCCAGAAAAAGAACTAAACAAAATGGAGATGAGCCATCTATCAGATGCAGAATTCAAAACACTGGTTATAAGGAAGCTAAAGGAACTCGGTGAGTATTTCAACAGTTAAAAAAGAGCCAGATAGAAATGAAGGATATACTAATAGAAATCAACAATTTACAGGGAATTAACAGTAGAATGGATAAAGCCAAGAATCAAAACAATGATATGAAACACAAGGAAACAAAAAAACAACGAAGTAGAACAACAAGAGAAAAGAGTCTCCCCAAAATGAGAAGAGTGCAAGGAGCCTCTGGGGCCACTTCAAGCAAACCAACATTCGCATCAGAGGGGGTGCCAGAAGCAGAAGATAAAATGCAAGAAATTAGAAGCCTACTTGAAAAAAAAATTAAAGAAAACTTCCCTAATTTGGTGAGGGAAATAGACATGCAAGTCCAGGAAGCATAGAAAGTCCCTAACAAGATGGACACAAACAGGTCCACACCAAGATACATCATAATTAAAATGCCAAAGGTTAAAGATAAAGAGAGAATCTTAAAAGCAGCAAGAGAAAAGCAATAGTTACCTACAGGGGAGCTTCCATAAGGCTGCCAGCGGATTTCTTAAAAGAAACTTTGTGTGCTAGAAGGGATTGGCAAGAAATGTCTAAAGTCATGAAAAATAGGGACCTACAGCCAAGATTGCCCTTAATAAAATGTTTTTTAAAAGGTACAGCCTATTAAAAATCGATAAATTGGCTTCATCAATAGTAAAAAAATATTTGCTCCGCTAAAGAGCTTGATAAAAGGAAAAGACAGGCTATACATTGTAACTACAAAAGAATAATAAGAGGGAGACTTACGGTGATGGAACAGTTCTGTATATTGATTGTGGTAATAGTTACACGAATATACATATATGATAAATTTTTATAAGCAACACATACACAAATGAGTGCACATAAAACTGATGAAATCTGAATAAGCTCTCTGTATAGTACCAATGTTGATTTCCTGCTCTGATACTATACTATAGTAAAAGATATTACTGTCTGGGGAAACAAAATGAAAGGTATGGGATATTTCTGGATTTTTTGGGTAACTTTCTATTAATCTATTGTTATTTCAACACTAAAAATTAAAAATAAATAAAAATTTAATTTAAACCAAAACGGATACCAACCCGCCGATTTGTGAAGACAGAGTAGCATTCTTTCACTAGCACTGTTTTGATCATGTCTGGGTCGGTGATGGCCAGCACAGGCTGTCGTCCATCATAGAACCTGTGCCGGGAAAACAGAGCTGATTAAACTTAAAAAGCCAGTTTCTGCAGCTGGAGCCACTTCTGGAAGTCCAGACTTTCATTCTGATGTTACATAACACATATTCTTAGTGATCATTGTTAGAAATAGAATGAGAACATGTAAACTTAGGTGGTGTACATGGGTATTTCCAATATTGTTCTTATCGTTTATTTTTTGTATGCTTAAAATATTTCATTACCAAAACGGAAGTTAAGTTAGTAAATAGATGAAGACAAGTACATGATCTGAGAACACAAAAATAATAAAGAGACCCTACCCACTCAGTCACTTAAAAATACACTTTTGGTAATGGAAAAAAATACAATACAAAATAAAAAGTAAAAAAATACACTTTTGAACATACATCAAAAACATAAAAAATGGTTATGACAGAATATTAGATGAAAACTGTAAACATACTGATCACAAATACGTAAAAATGAGTCTGCAAATAAAAATCACTTGGAATGCTCGAAAAGATATTGCAGAAATATGAATGATTTCTTTGCCCTCTTTTAAAAATTTGATTACTAGATTATAATTGCTTCAAGAAAATATTTTAACTGCTAAAGAGAAGCTCTTGGTAGAATCCAGTTTAAAAATATTTAAAACAGATGACAAAGAGAATAAAAAATACAGTGATGGGGGAAAATGGAGACAACTGTGCTTGAACAACAATACAAAAAAGAAATTTTGGAAAGAAGAAAAAATATAGAGGAGCATGTATAATTCATTTAAAAATATTTTCTTGTCATTACTTATATTTATTCTACATGTGGATCCTAAGTGGCCTCAAGCTCCAAGTCAGTGACATCTGTCAGCAGCAGGGCAAGCCCTCTCCTGCTACCCTCCCCACCCCTCCAGCAACTCCAGACAGGAGCAGCCGCTGCAATTGGCTGAGGCCACTTTACAAAAGCCTCAAGTCCATCAGCCCACCAGGGAACAGTGCGATTTAGAAATATTCCACATATCTTTAACGTTAGTAGATCAGGGTAGATAAAGCAATAATTATATAAACTAAACCTCCGTTGAGAAGTCCTGGTTTAAAGTTTTTTAAAAACCCAAACTCTATACTTGCAGAGAAAGTAAAAAAAGAAGCTGAGCAGATAATCGTTTCCCCTTCTGTTTACCGATACCCACAGTCCTTTCTCCAAAGGACATAACAAATCCAAATTTAAAATAAAGAATTTTGACTTTTAATTAATAGTCAATCATGTGGGAAAAGAGTTATAATAGGCGTATATTGGAAGGGTCTGAAATAATGCATTTCACCCAATTAAGGACACCTAAGGGAGGAAAAATGGAGAAGAGGAGTATAATGAGACACTGGACAGAAAGTGATGCCAGGGGTCCCTAGGTCATCAAAGTCTGGAGAGTAATGACAACTTGCAGCTCCCCAACTTGATTCAGAATGCAGGCCTGCACACCTGGTGACATCTGGGATCCCTGGTAGGACAAGCCTCCAAAAGCTTTACAACAGGTGGCTTCACCCCGAGAGGCTCTGGGCTGAGACTGTCCTCCACACCGTGGGGCCCGCATCATAACAGCAAGTATATCCAATGGGAGTTTCCCGAATACTCACCCCCACATTTTTCCATACTTTTTAAAACATTCCTGGTCAAAACCCACAAAACCCTGCAAGGAGAGACAAAATCAGACTGTTAATCCGAATGTACTGACCTGTTCCTCTAACTGGGACCAAAATGACTCGAATCCCATGAACCCAGATTGACTGTATTTCACTGGCTGATAGAGGGAAGCTCTTATTTAGTGGTATCTTAGGGAACAGAGAGAGAATAGAGGAGATATTTGCAATGGAGAATTTAAAATCATTCTTGAATTTGCTCCAAGTAGCGTTGACAGTTGACTTACCTTTGTCTATGACAGCAAGTAAGTCCTTGTCTTTCGGACAGGTTTTTGTTGTGCATGCGTTGTCTCTAAAATCCCATAACCCCCGGAATTATTACCTCCATAGACTCCAGAACTGAAGCCGAAGGAGAGTAAGAGTGACCTACACACTCTGATCTCCTGGTTAAGCATCTTTTCATTTTTCTCATGAGCCCTCTGTGAATTCTAGCAGAATGAGGAAATTTAAGACACCAATGACCTCTTGTAGTCTAGCAGGTTTAAATGAATAAGAGGTGTGTGTGTTGAGTGAGAAAGCGAGTGAGTGAATGAATGAATGACAAAGTCCTTGATTTCCAGCTTCCCAGCTCAACATGGAAAAGATGGGGCGGTGCCAGCACTCCACAAGGACAGAGCAAATTAAAACGCTTTCTCGGCGTTTTCACTTTGGTAATAAAAAAACACATCTTCCTGTTGCTAAGTTCCAGCTGTGATATTTGTTGTTTAAACTATGTGAAAGAAGTTCCAGAAATGTGGGTCTTGGCGTGCATTTATAAGGAGCCGATCTGGGAAAGGTGTAAAGGAAATTATTGCCTTATTAGGGGCAAAAACCATGGGAAGTTCTTAGACTAAGAAAAGCATTGAGACCTCAGCTGGGAAAATTAGAACCTGGGAAACGAGACTTTCCCTTGCAGGAAAGAAAGCCTGAGACAGAGAGTGGCCTGCACACAGTCCCTGCCTGCTGGTCTAGTGAATGAGAACTCATAGCTTTCCGTCCCAGGGTTGAGCATCAGGACTGAATCAATCACAAAGATTTTACCAAAATTCACATCATGTGTCACTGAGTTCACTCCATTCAGATAAACTACATTTTTAACAACTTTGCCAAATCATCTTCTTTCTAGTGACTTTGTATAAGCAGCTGTGCTTTTGCTTTTTTTTTTTTTTTAACCCACACGACTCTTTTAGAGGTTGAATAGGCGAACACTATCTTGCTTCAGCTATACCCACTCCCTCTCAGACTCAGCCATAAGGTGCCTCCCGTGAGGGCAGAGAAGTAAAGCAGAAAGCTCTTGTTCCATCTCTCACCTCCCACAAAGACATCATGGGGACCAAAGGGTGAGTTAGGGCCATGGAAATAACAGCAGGGATTTAGCCATTCTTGAGAGAATTCTAGGATGTATGTACAAATTACCCGATGGTAAATACTTGGGTTGCCTCATACACTGAAGTTTCGCAGCTGTCCAGGAGGAAGCAAAAAAGTTTTTTTTAACATTTTTTAAAAAGGCTACCCACGGCGTATCCCATGAACAAGAAAGTCTGACTCTAGCATATCGAGCTTCATGAGGCACTACCAGGCACCTCTTCATGCTGTTCTCCTAACACTAAGTGTGCTTATGTCTTCCTGGGAACCTGCACCTTGTAGAAGAAAATGCTCATGCAGGCGCCCACAAGTTGGAACATCAAGTCACTCCCTCAACCAGCCAGAGAGCTCTGCGGCCCGGCTGAGGCCACACCTGTGGCACCCAACTGCTGACCCAGAGCCTGGGGTAAAACTGGCGCTGTGCTGGGCGGGGCCTATGATGCCCTTTCTGGAAAGTGTGAAACCCCAAAACGTCCTCCTGAAGATGGACCTTTTACTATGGCACTTGGCTACGATTTGGAACCATGGGAGCAGAAGAGGAAGCTTAAACAACACTCACCTTGCGATAGCCCAGAACAGTTCCCAAAAATGGCAGGGGTGTTGGCCCAGGAATTCCCTGCTTCTTGAAAAGTCCATGTGTATACGTCCCATATCTTTGAAGTAAAGGAGAAAACCACGTTATGGGGTTAATGGAACAGGTGCTGAGGCTGGCCGGTCACTGACTCAGAACTGGACCAGTCAAGCTAGGGAATGAACACGTAAGCGATCAATAATAACAGCAACTCCGATCACAATAATTACATTCACTCAGCACCTCCTTTCCCACTTCCACTGTGAGACCCACAGAAAGTAATGACGATTAGAAAAAAGCAGCTGAAGCGCATGGACCCAATCCCCGAGTGAATACTCGATAAATGTTTCCGAACTTGAGAATTTCAGGCTGGAATTCTTCCAGGAGACTCACTCATGTCTATTTAGTAAGTTCACTTTTTCATAATGTTGCAGATTCTAATTCTTGGTAGAAAAAGGAAAACAAAAATGCGCTCCAATGATGAGATTTTGCTTAACTGCATCCACTCAATAGCAGAGAGTTACTGCAAAACTGAGACGTTGTCCTTACAGTTTGATCGGTGACTTTTAAGCTTTTCCTTCCCTCTGTGCCCTGAATCTGCTCTAGGATCTGTCCCTTCTTTAATATATCATCATAGAGAGGCCTTGGGATAGCCACAGTGGTCGTATTTCTACAGAATGAAAACCGTGTTCAAAGCTTCCGCTGGCCTCATAGAAACCCGAGTGCCTTTCAGCTACACCCAAGTCTCTCTTATGAGGCAATTTGATTGACTCGAGCTCTAGACAAGGGTGATTGACCCATATGTTTCCTGAATTAAACTGTATAAAGGAACCGATGAGTAAAGAATGCATTTCCAGCCCGTTCTCCCCCTCATGTTATCTGGTCCTCCAGCCTGTGACGCTCGCCTGCTAAGTACAGTGCCAGGCTCACTCATTTTTTCAAGATGGCCAGTCACAAAGCAGTTAGTTTACTGCTTCTGTGTGTCAACTCTTTCGAAACCCCATTAAGGCTGATGCTTCCCGTGAGAGGCCTGCCTGCAACTCATCTTTCATGCGTCATGTGTGGAGTTTCACAGCTGCGGCTCCTGAATCCTTGCAAGCCTTCCCACTCCAGTGTTACTGAGAGAAGGAAGAGTGGAGGACGAAGAGAGGCTGAGGAAAGAAGCTGCTGGTCGCCATTTTAAGGATGCAGTGGCGGGGCCTACAAGACTCGCCCCACAGAGGCGAATTAGAAAAGTATGGCTGAAAAGCAGGCTCTGTGTAATGATTCAACATGCCCTACGAGAACTTTCAGCTAAAAGGTGCCTTCCAAGCTTCTGCACCTTCCTGTGTATTGCAAAAAATGTGCTACAAAACATAAAATGCGTTTCAGAAAGTTGAATGAAAACTTTGTCTCCTCTTCTTTGGAGGTTTGCCTTTGAGAAAGTATAGGTTTCTAACATTCTGTACAATATTAATAATCTTATGGGATGAAAAAAAGTAAAAAAAAAAAATGCATAAGAGGACTCATGCTCAAGGACGGCAGAGGCACTGGAGCCAGGCCCAGGTGGGTATTTGGATCCTTCCTCTAGAAAGCTGGTGAGGTTGTGTGCACTGACTGTCAAGACCTGGGGTACCCTTGGTGAGTCCCACCCCAGTTCCTTCCTTTGCCTTGACAACCGTGGCGAGTCAGTTTAACCCATTTCTGCTTCTGAACTTCAACAGGTTACGTGAAGTCTCAAGTGAGGCCAA
>PVJD01020147.1:0-10134 GCA_004026545.1 Mormoops blainvillei
CAGCATAGTGATAGGGTTTTAATTTGCAGCCCACAGTCCAAAGCACTTTCTTGTTACTCTTGCCAACAGGTCTTTACAATGTTGCTTTAGGCAGCAAAGGTCCCTTCTTGCTTTAACATCTGAACCTTTGAGGCCCCAGACGAGCAGGGCGGCCCCTCTGGATGGCGCCCCAGCTGCATTTCAAAGCGGCTCCGTTGGTGTTGCCGCTCGCGCTGAGTCTCCGCTCCTTGGGGACGGTTGGCATCCGTCCGTCACGCGGAGTAGTGTTCACGTGGGGGAACTCGCCTCCCCTGGTCACACCTTGCTCCTGAGACTTTTAAAATCCTCAGTTTGATCCTGTTCTTACCGATAACATGTGTCTGTCAGTACAGCCTTTGTACCTGATTGTAAAGTTCACTTCGTCTTCACAAAACACCTCTTGTTCACCTCCGTCTTTAGCCTGCGATGTGCGTATGCCAAGGACATCGGCCTTTGCTTTCTGTGCTGGGCAAGGCTGGTTCCTCCAGCAGGCAGGTGGAAGGGGGTCCATCACCGAGCCCCCGGCTGACCGGGTTCACGGTGAGGCCCGCGTCAGCCTCTGCAGGGACATGTCCCCGCGCAAACGGCGCTGCCCTGGGGCAGCAGCTGGTCCCATGCAGCGCGGCCTCCCCTGCGTGTCACCTTCAGTCTGCAGAATGGACACCACTGTCCACCCTCAGCCCCGATCCAAATCCCAACACAGAGTAGCACCACGGCTCAGGAGGGCTCCGGCAGAGGCGAGAGGTGACGCGAGGTCATTGACTGGCACCGCTTTCCTGGCCACGGGCGAGCGTCAGAGACAGCTGTCTGAGTTCATGAGTCAGGGGACAGAGAGACCGACGTGCTTAACGGGGCAGAGGCTGACAGTCGAGAAAACTGGAAGCGACGCTGTAACCAGGCCCGAGCGTGCAACAGCGGAGGCGGGATGGCAGGAAACAGCGCTGGCCTCCCCGCCTCGCGCCGCGCACTGTGGGAGGGCTGGAGGAGAGCACGTCACCTCCACGGTAGCTCTCGGGATGGCGCCCCGGAAGAACCGGAAGCAGGCGATAAACCCCTGGAAGGATCAGAAGGGAAAGCAGGCTTCTGACAGCACGAGGGCAGCTGTGGAGACACGACAGCGGCGGGCTGCATGCCTCGCAAACACCCCCGCACGCCCCCCTCGCCGCTCGCCGCGCAGACACCGGGGACCAGGCGGCCGGCTGTCTCGGGAGCCAGGCTCCAGGAGGGTGGGGCCGGTGGGGGGACTGACTTTCCCGAAATTTTATGTAGCATTCCTGGGCTATTTGTGAGCCATGTGAATATAATACAGGTTGAAAAGTAAATAATAAAACACGTTAATGCCTTTAAAAAAAAGAAAAAAACGCAGCTGAAGCCTCGAAGTTTTCCAGGACGAGTATTACGTTCACGACAGGAGGGCTGCTCCCAGCCAGAGGTGGCGGCCAGAGGCCTAGCGAGAGGGGAGCTCTCCGCCCCACAGCAGCAGCGGGTCATGGGGCACACGCCTGCCGAGGAGGAGCCCCCACAGAGACCTGCTGTGTGCCCAGCCAGCACCTGGCCTCAGGCATCTCAGGACCACCCCAGCCGGTGCCCGGGCTCAGAGCAGAGGCCTGGGAGTGGGAGTCTGTGGAGGCCACAGGAAAACAAAAACCGTGGGTGACACGGAGGCACCCAGAACAACCGGCAGAGGGACCATGGTGGGGAGCAGCTGCCACGTGGTGAGAGGAGGACCGCTCACGGCCCCGCTGTACAAGGTCACAGCCCAGGACACCCTCAGACGCTGCTGTGCTGGGCCGGGCTGAGCCTGAGAACACTCTCATCGGACCCCCCAGCAGTGCCCCGGGGCGCACTCCCTGCTGTCCCCCGACCACAGCGCCAAGCAAGCTGGGGCTCCGAGCACACGATCACACGCCACAGCGTCCGCTGGGCCAGGCTGCAGCCCATGCCTGTCATGCACAGCACACTGGGAAGATGTGCTCATCCATGGTTGGCATCCGGGACACGTGGTCTAGAGGAGCCGGGACACAGCAAGGGGCCTCGCCCTTTGCTGGAAGATTGGGGTGGGTCCCTTCTCTCACAGGAGCACTGGGACTGTGGAGAGGGAAGGCTTTGGGGCCAGACAGCCAGGGCTCCAGTCCTGGCTCTGCTGGTCCCGTGCTGTGTGACCTCAGGCGGGCGGCCTGCCCTCTCTGAGCTTCATCGCCTGTGGGTTGAGTGCAGGTAAACGCGCTGCCTGAGGAGACCATTGTGAGGTCTTGGGGCCAAGGACTGCGAGCAGTTCAGCAGGAAGAGCTGCACCGTGTGGCCGCAGTGACTACATTGTCCTTGTTGTCAGGGTGCTAGGAGTCCCAGAATCTCAAAAGGCTGCAAATTGGGTTCCCATTTCACCCGAACACCAGCCGCCGCCCCCACCCCACATGACCCAGCAACAGAGTAAAGGTAGGAGGGAAGGTCTGGAAGAGAACTGGCCAAGGTCCGTGAGTGGGAAAACACAGATGCCTAGGACGCCCAGGCCAGAGGCCCAAGGCCAGCTGGGCCACCTCCAGAATCCAGGAGACAGCTGGTCACCACAGCAGGGAGAAGAGACCATTCATCGGAGGCAGAGCCGCAGCTGCAGGGGTCACTCAGGGTCCAGAGTTCGGGGTCCTACAAATGCCGGTCAGCAAACGGCAGTCACGGTGCTATGCCTGTCCATGTGGTGACAACAGTGACCAGCAGCGATTAGGGGCCGACTGCGAGGGCACTCTACACCCGAGCCCGGGCCCCGGCCTCCTTGTTGCTGGGCAGATGACTGAAAGCAGAGCTGGGAGGGTGCCAGTGAGCTCGGTCACCCGAGCTGAAGATCGTGCGGGAAGGAAGACAGAGCAGCCCAGGAGAGCAGGGGTGGCCAGGCGGGCGGTGCTGAGAGGCCGAGGCCCTGCGCTTGGGAGCCAGCGTGGGAGCGTGGGAGCGTGGGCGGAGGTCCACTCTGCTGGCCGGGCCCCGGCAGGGCCCTTCTCACTGGACGAGCTTGGCTGTCATCAACGTGGGTGCACAGTGGTCCAGCTATGCCTTGAATCGGCAGGACCGCAGCACCCGGACACGCTGCACGGGCTGGGTCTGCAGGTTGGGCTCGCAGGGCCTGAGACGCAGGTGTAGCCTCGTGGGGCTGCTGGGAGGGCTTGGTCATTGATGGCGTTGGTCAACCACAGACCCAGGTGGTCAGGTGTGCGGAGCAGTGGGCCCTCCCTGAGCTGATTAACAGGCTCCCTCGTGTTTCCGTGGCTGGGGGAGGGCCGTGGAATGTGGAGTCCGGCTCACAGCCGAGGCTGCAGTGAGGGGATTCCTCCAGGGAGGGGGCAGTGGGGACAGGGGAGGGGCAGAAGAGGAGCCCTGCGGGGAGCTGGGGGCCTGAGGACAGACAGGGGAGAGGAGAGGGAGGAAGGTTGACAGATGTGAGGGCCAGCTGGTGCCCCGCGGGCCTGCCGACCCCCTCATTGCTGCAGGCCTCACAGCAGGAGGGGCTCAGCGTGAAGAACTTTCTAACGGGAGGCACTGTCCTTGGCCAGAGGGGAAAGGTCAGGATAGCAGGAAGGGCCGGTGCAGACGGGAGAAGCAGTGGGTACCTGCTGGCCCCATCAGAAACGCCTACTGCCCCCGTCACGTCCGCTCAGCGGGGTACGGGCCACAGGGAAGGTGGGCTGTTATCACATCTTGCTCCCGTGAAACATGGGAGGAAAACCAGCATCAGGGGGAGGAGTGCTCCAAGCCCCCACCCGTCTCGGCTGGCCACCCGCCAACGCACCAGGTCCGCCTCAGCAGGGTGCCGGCTGGGGGAGGAAACCATGAGGAGACAGGGCTCTGGGTTTCTGACATAGCCGTGACTGTGGGGGGCCGGATGGGGCTCTCCCTCGGTGCCTGGGTGACTGACATGCCCCTGGGCCTCGCCCGCAGGGTACCAGATCGCCTACCGCCTGGCCAGCAGCAGCCCCAACACGTTCACCACGGTGGAGGTCGGCGCCACAGTCAGGCAGTTCACGGCCACCGAGCTGGCCCCAGAGTCGGCGTACATCTTCCGGCTGTCCGCCAAAACGCGGCAGGGCTGGGGGCAGCCCCTGGAGGCCACCGTCATCACCACCGAGAAGAGAGGTAAGGCCTGCAGGCCCAGGTCACAGGCGTGGCAGCGCAGCGGGGAGACGCCCACAACCTGGCGGGCGCGAGGCCTGCTCAGTCAGGCGCGAGGCCAGGGGCAGGGGTGCGGCGGGGACTGCGGGAACTCGGAGCTTCTTAGGCAGCTGCTGAACCGTCCTGGAGCTGGGCCCAGCCCACCCATCCCACAGCCCCGTGCTCTCCGGTGGGCTGACCGGCCCTGGTTAAAGACCGACGCGTGGCTCAGAGAGGCTATGCCACTGGCCCAGGGACGCACAGGGTCACCATGCGGGAACATGAGCCGCTGGGTTCTGCTGCTCACAGCCACTCCCCGGCAAGCACCTGCTCAGGACGTGGCTTCTGCAGCGTAGCCACAGGAAGGACCGTCTTCGGGGGCAGCTCTGGCCTAGCCCCGGGAGGTGCTGGAGGCGCGTCAGCTCTCTGTCATCCCCAAACCCCAGCGGGAGTATGGGAGCCCCGAGTCTGCAGCAGAGGAAGCTGAGGCCCAGGCAGGCATCACCAGCTGCCCGGGACATGCAGCGGTGGGGCCGAGACGTGGACGCCCTCGATGGGACTGGTCACCCCAAGATCAAACAGACAGTCTCAGGGATGGAGCGTTGGATCCCAAGGGCCGATCTTCAATCCCGAAACAGTGGGGGGAGCGCGGACTGGGCCTTCATTGCGTCTGACCACCCGGGAAGCTTTGCCATGGCAGCCCCTGCAATGCTCAGAGTGTGCCAGGTCCTGTGACGAGCCCATGGGTGCCCTGCCAGGGGAGCTAGGCTCCCAGGTGCAGCGGCCACCCAGGGGTCGAGCGGCTTGAAGAGCAGGGCTGTCCAGGGCCAGGCCCGCGGGGGCCCGTACGTGGCGTGCACAGCAGAGCTGCCCTTCGAAGGCGGCGCGTCCGTGCGCAGTTCCCAGGCTGGTGCCGGACGGTGAGGCTTGACTGTTGGTGCCCTGGTGACATGCATGGAGGACCCTTCACACCACCGTTCTCCCTGACCAGGCACGCCCCCACCAGGCCCAGAGAGACTGCTCGTCTGTCCTGCTGCCTGACTCCTGGATCGAGTCCACATGCCTCTAAGACCCGGGCCTGGCCCAGCCACCTCTCTCTGAGCGTCCGAGGGCCCACGCTGTCCCCACACCAGCCCTCTGCCAGCCAGCTCCACACTCCTCATGCCCCCATGTCCTCTCTCCCAGCTTGTCCCACCTCCTCCCGGAAGCCCCTAGACCATGTCCCCCTAGGGGCGGTGTCTGGTGACTTCCGTGCTGTCAGTCCTCCCACAGGCCAATGTCAAGCTATGTGTCTGAGGGATGGGAGGAAGTGCCAACCATGGCAGCCCGCACAGCGCTGACCCTCTTGTGGCCGGCTGTGAGGACGCTGGCCTCCCTTGCTGCGGCGTGGCTCTCCCCGTGGCTCCAGCTTCCGGGAAGGGACCTGGTCCCTCAACCCCCGTGGGCCTGTCTTCCCACTGGGCTGCTCACCACACCGCCCAGCCTCCTGACAGCGATGATGTGGCCGAGCCCCTCCGAGCTACAGCAGCCTTCAGGAAAGCCTGTCTCCTGCCCCGGCCCCTGTGATGGTCATGACTCTGTTACGAAGTGGGGGCTGGGGGCGGGGGACTCCCAGGCATGCCTGAGCTTCCCCGAATCAAGAACACGGAGCCAACGGCAGAGGAGACCCCCTGAGCCACCCAGGGACTCCTGCGTGGTGCTGTCTGGTATTTCAGGAACTGTCTGACTCCCAAAGCAAGCTCTTGGACTCTTCGACATTCTTGGGGTTCACACCGTCCATTTTTCTTAAGCATTGAGTTGGCTCTTCCCGTGAGTGAGCCGGGCACGTGTGCAGTGTGGCCTCAGCATGCCCCCTGAGCTGGCCCTGCTGGGACCCCGTGTGGAGGAAGAGGCCCGGCAGCCCTGATGGAGCCAGGCACCCAGGGCGGGTCCCCAGGACCGGTGTGTCCAGTGTCCTCAGGCAGCCCGGCTCTCCCAGGGGACCCAGAGCTCCGGCTGGGGCTGTTGCCTTCTTCCTGGGAGTTCACGCAACCCCTCTGGGGTGCTCGGCACCTTCTAAAGTAGAAGCAGAGACAGGTTTGCTAAAGGCTTGATGTCACAGAAATCAAACCCCAGTGCAAGTATTAATAAGAACACCCTTCACAAGGCATCGGCTGTCCAGCCTGGCTGCTGCTGCTGGGGACGGGGCAGTGCCCCACCCTGCACCTCCCCACGCCGCGCCCCCACCTCCTACCCCACCGCAGCCCCTCCTCTCACCCCACCCCACCCAGCCCTCAGCCCACGGGGCTGAGGAGGTTTCCGCCAGGGCCTCAGCTCTCGTCCTGCGGGCATCAAGAGGGAGCCCCAGACGCTTCGCTGGTCGCCGACACATCTGGGCGGGGGGCGCGGGCCTCTGCTGGGGAGAGAGGCCGCGCAGCCCTGTGCTCCCGGGGCACAGAATGCCGACTAAGTTTGATCGAAGAGCCCCCCAGCCTGCTGCCACGGCCATCAGTCACTGCGTCATCAGGCACCACCCACCCTGATCACAATCAATAACCATCCCGAGAGCCAACTGAACAATTATTTCTCTCGTGGAGTTTCCTGTTAGAGTTGATGGGGCGAGGAGAGCCGGGGCAGGCGACCAGGCCACACTCCATGCCCCTGCGCGCTCACCCTCAACAAGACAGATGCCACGGCAGGCCACAGGCCCCGCCCCCGGGCAGACCCAAGCGCCTTGCTGGCACCAACCCAGCTCAGGGGGACTTCTGGGGTGGGAGCTTGTAATTGGAGACACCCTGAGCCTGACACCAGGAAGCAAGAGAGCCCACAGGGGCTGGAGGCCTCTGGGAGCCCTGGCACCCCTCAGAGACACCGTCCCGGAGGGCCGGCTGGCCAGGACCGCGTGTTGGCTGGTTCACCACTGCCCGTTGGTCTGTGTGTCTGCTGTGAGGGCAGCGCATTCTGGGTCCCCAGTCAGGTCCGGGCTGGGGCAGGTCGCCCAGAGTGGCTGTTAGCACCACATCCCCGTGGAACCAGGGGTCCCCTTCAGATCGTCCGGTCCACACAGCGCACCATGGGCATCAGCAGTGCCCCATGGGCAGTTTCAGGGGACCTTTCCCGGGAGAGCAGCTGTTCACATGTCCCTGGTCTGTCCTCCTTTGGTTGCAGAGCGGCCGGCGCCCCCCCGAGAGCTCCAGGTGCCCCAAGCAGAAGTAACCGCCCGAAGCCTCCGGCTCCAGTGGGTCCCGGGCAGCGACGGGGCCTCCCCTATCCGCTACTTCACCGTGCAAGTGCGAGAGCTGCCCACAGGCCAGTGGCAGACCTACTCCTCATCCGTCAGCCACGAGGCCACCGCCTGCACCGTTGAAAGGTACTTGGGGCCAAGAAGCGTGGGCTCCGGTGTCCTGGCCCTTAAGAGGCAGTGTTGGGGAGGGGACTGGTGTCGGGCAGGGGACCTGGCTGCCGATGTCAGCCCCGGGGAGATGTCTGCTTTCAGTGCCCTCTGTCCCAGCCAGCAGGGCGGACCGGGTTCACCTCAGGGCCGCCCCTGGTTAGTGACGCTGGTGTGGACACGGCAGGCATCACCCTGGGCAAGGCGACCCGCCAGTCACTCAGTTCCATAGAGACCTGGCGGGGGGGGGGGGGGCAGGGCTGGCATCGCAGTGGGCTCTTTGCCTGCAGGGCCTCGTTCACCCCTGTCCCCAGTCCCAGCGCCCCTTCAGGCCACGCGGACGGCAGGCTCCCATGGGGGTCTCTGTGGAGTAGCCTCAGGGCCACACCCCCACTGAGCGGCTCGCCTGGCCCTGAGCTCAGTCACGCTCTTATCAAGCTCAGGCTCCGGCGGGCAGGGAGGTGCTGCTAAGCCGTGCATGCCCCGTGGGCCCTGGAAACCTCGCTCACCCACGGCTGGGGATGGAGGAGGCATGACCCTGGTTCCTGCGCGAGGCCGGGGTCCAGTCTGCTCTCCAGCACCAGCCCGCCGCTGTGCTGGTCGCCGTCACCCATGTTATTACCTCACTGCATCCCCACGGTGGCCCAGTGGCATGAGGTCATTGTCCTTCATGCACCAATGAGAAATGAGGGTCAGAAGTCAGTCCCTTGCCTGCCGCCCCCGCGCAGCCAGCAGGGAGTGAGAATGGAAGCCTCACTCCTGCCGTGCGAGGCTACCTGCGGGGCCCCACACCCCACCGAACCCCAGCAGGGAGGAGAGGCTGCCTCCGTCCTCGGACCCCAGCACAGCCCAGGTTTTGGACGAGGGGCTGGGCTGGAGCATGCCCCCATCACTGTGTCCTTGACGTGACAGCAGCGGGCTGAGAAAGAAGAGGACCTCCCCTCCCGGCTCGGGGGCGGGGAGTGCAGTGCCCGTGGGGGCAGCTTGGCAGGGGCATGTGGAGAGGTGGAGAGTCTGGAGCCGCTGGCCGGGGGTAGTCTTGCGCGGCCACTTGAGCGCCCTGGGCTGTCTCGTCGTCACTGGTGCTCGGGTGTCGCACGGCTGGGAGACAACACCAGGCTCCTCTCCGTGCTGATCCCTGGGGCGGCGACAGCCCCTGGTGTCATGTGGTCCCTGTCACTGCCCCTGGGGGCAGTGCCTGCAGGTTGCATGCGTGTCCTGACTGGGCGGCCTTGAGCAGCACCAGGCAGGTCACGCAGACCTTCCGGCACCTCTGCGTCTGCTCCCAGACGTAGGGACCCTCAGGAGGCGGCTCCTGAGCCTGTGACAGGCCAAGAAAGAGGGGGCCGTCGGCTGGGAGCCGCAGCTGCCCAGGGCCCCACAGGACAGACACGGGGACCCCTCCACTCACACGGCCCGAGCAGCGCCGGCCCGGAGCACACATGTCCCTTCCCAAGGACGGCCACGGCCTGGCCTCCTTCTCAGAGGGGTGACGTTTGTTCAGACTCATCCGTGCCGGTCGGCATTTAGAAAACCAGGCACGGCGGCTACGCCTGTGATGGCGCTGATCGTGGGAGGACCTGGGACCGGGCTGGTGTCAGTTTCGGTGCTCCGCTGGGACGATTCCAGGTGCTAATGCGCGCTGGGGGGCTGCCCCCCGTTACTGCCATCGCAGCCTTCTTACAACCGTCAGCATCACAGTCCTGCACGGCATCCTGGCGCTTCCAAACGGTCCCCAAACGTCGTCCCCTGTGGTGTCCGACACAGCCTGTGCAGACACAGGCCCGGCTCCCTGTCCTGCCATGTGGGGAGAAGTCGAGGCCCAGGCGTCCTGAGTAACGACAGTGCTGTGCCCCCGCTTCTCCAAACGCCACAGAGGACCCTGAGGCTCCAGGTAGCCCCGACGGCCCTGGCCCGCGGCCCAAGGTGGTACGGCCACTGGCCACCACACGGCTCATTCGCGAGGGTCTTCGTCTAAACACCAAGCTCAGCCCTCCGTCCGCCCCTTAGCAGCTGCGTGGCCTTGGAAAAGTCTGTCCTGCGGGCCTGTTCAACCGTGGGCCCCTCGCTGGTGGAAGTCGGGGCCGGCAGCAGCGTGCTGCCACTCCTTCCAGCCCTGAGTCCAAGACCTGCCTCAGCGGCCGACGCAGCGGCTGGCTGCCAGCCGACAGGCTCTCCGAAGTCATCCAGCTCCGCCCTGGACTCCCACCGGCACGCCTCTCGCCTCTAAACGGTTGTGGCCTCGGGAATCACTGATTCCGCTGTCCCTGCAAACCTCCCACTGTGGCAGGTGCTGTCGCCAACCCGAAACACATGGCCCAGAAGGAGGGACCACACTTGAGAAAGGGGTTCCATTCAAGTCCACGCCAGCCCCACCTCTACTGGCTGTCTCTTTATTTCCTTTTTTAAATAATGCCCTATCAAAAACCAAGTAAATTTGGGCAAGGATATTGCACATGGGTTCAACGTTCTTTGTGATGCAGATAATGAGTCCTTAACAAATATTTTCAGCACATTAACGATAAATAAATACGTAAAGGCAGCAGTGGGTAGCTTCTAAAATGTTGGGGCTTGTGTAGTTTATAATCGTTGCCGAAACGGATGGC
>PVJD01020148.1:0-10133 GCA_004026545.1 Mormoops blainvillei
CCTAGGACAGAAGTGTCCCCCACAGGATATCACTGCTCCATGGGCTCCTGTCCCTCCAAGTGGCAGAGTATAAATAACCATGAAGTCTGCCTTGTTAAAGGTTGGGTTTCACGTCACAGGAGCATTAGCCAATAGGAAAGCTTGAAGTCCCACCCAGATGTGGGGAACAGGGCAATCACCTTGAAAAAGCAGCGGGAGTGTAGCTGGTGTGGAACTCTCTAAACAGGAAAGAAAAGAAGATGGAAGGAGGGAAGGAGGGGGAGCCCCCTACCCCAGGTGCAGTGACCGGGAAGTCCAAGGGATTTTGCAGCAGGGGGCTCCGACCATCTGGAAATCGGGGTTCTCAGTGCATGCAAGGGTCCCCAATCCATAGTAACCGAGAAGGAAAAGGGAGCCCACGTAGCACCTGGTCTTGGAATTGGTTGGGATTTTGTCTGCTTGTGAGAGTCAGTACAGCATCCCTGGGGGAGGGCCACCCCATTGTAAAAGCCCTGGCATCTGTGACTGCTGGAGGGACCAAGTGGCAGTTCCAGGCTGGAGGAAGGGTCTCCTTGGTTGCTACCCCATAGCAACTTTCAGGGGCCCTTTAATCTCTCAAAAGACTGAGGGCAGAGAGCCCCTGGAGTCTGGATTGTGTGGCCTGCTGTGAGCAGGCCTATGTGCAGCGCTCCACCCCCACCTGAGGAGCTGCCTGTTCTGCCCCGTCCTAGCGCTGCAGGCTTCCAAGGCCAAGGGGTAGGGCCTGGCCTGGATGTTAGGCCTCGCCGTCCTAATGAGACACCATAGGGGTGTGGGGAACATGTGCCCATTTGGAGGCTGTGAGCTGTTGGGGAGAGTGGAGTGAAAAGTGGCCCCGGTTTCCTGTGATCTCCTTCCGCTTCATGAGGGGTTGTGAAGGTGCCAGCAATCCCCACAGGGCTGGGGTTTTGGGCTGTCATTCCAAGTTGGTTTCTGCCCTGGAGTCAGATGGGTACAGCTCTGAGGCTGCATAATGGGGAAGCAGACCTGGGCTCGCAAGACTGTCAGCCCCTGCAGACATGGGAAAGAGGGGAAGTGCCGCTGGTAACAGAAGGGACTGAACAGGGACTGTGTGGATCCGTGGCAGTGGTGCTGGGCACAACGCAGGTGCTACAAGCGGGTGTCTGTGTCAGTTCTAGGAGACCCTGACTCACCTGTGCTGACCTAGGACCACGCCACAGGTGACAGACAAGCTTCTCCACTGTTCTGAGGGGTCTGAGTCCACAGGTGTACACAGACCTGGAGGGTGGGTAGCACTACACACAGGCACCCACTCATGCCCTCATTACAGGAAAGGGGTCCTACAGCCTCACTGAGCCTGTTGCACTTTACCCTGGATTATGTATAGGGGAGCCGTGGGGGACAGCAGAGAGAGCACAAGCCCCAGGGCCTCTCTGTTACCAATAGTGACCTCAGGGACATGACCAAGGCAGTGACCAATAGGGGGCACTCAGCATCCCTGAACACAAGGACCATCAAAGAAGCAGGTGCAGGTGTACGTTTGTGCTAAGTTCCTCTTCCTGTAACTGTTTCCCTCAGGGAACCTCGCTGGATTCCTAATTATGTGCTTACCTCTGAAATCTGGGAGTGAGAAAAGTCTGTTCTAAAGGAAGACAATAGTCTCATGTGGACAAAAGACAGAGCCCCTTTCAGACACTCTTGTGCCCAATGCCAATGCATCATCAAGCCTTCTAACTCCTGTCAGCTGAATCCAGCCAGAGGTTCTCCTGGACTGAACTGTCAGCCCGGTCCCACACAGCTCAGTGTCCAAGCCGGCCAGCGACACGATGTGTATAAGCTCCACAGCGAGCGGCAGAGCTGTGTGGACCTAATCCATGAGGACACAGATCACCAGCCATGATGGTTCTTGACATGGTATTATGTTTCCAGCAGCAATCGTAGGTGACACCACACGGAGGCAGAGGGACTCATGACTGTTTGTTTGGATGTCCCGGCTGAGGGAATACACACACACACACACACACACACACACACACACACACACACACACACACACCGAGGGGACATGGAGCCTTTATCACACACGGAGTTGAAGTCCCTGGGAGAAACAAGTAAGGTCCTTCAGCAAGTCTTATTATTATCATAATTCCCTGTTAGCATCCCCCAGTTTTACTGGGGTGTGAACCACCAGGAGGTCATACTAAGTTGAGCTTCTAAATGGGAGTCTCTAATGAAGGTCCAGGATGTTCATAAATTTTCCAGTAAAGATGGAACATGTGTGCACAGACCTGGAATCCAGTCAGGGTTCCTGCCTGTCACACTCTGCCCACACCCTTGCCTCAGCCTCCCTGGGATCTGGGGAAATTTTATTTTTATCTTCCCAATTCCCGTTAACATTCTATATGTCATTTTCAATGAGCTTTCAGCCTGTATTCGAGTGGTCAGAACTTTACACAGTTTGTGATATGATGCATCAATACATCCAGTACCTACCTGGTACCAAACATACATATTAAAATAGTATTGACTTTATTGACTGGGCTGTAATTTACATCCCAGTAATTAGTCTGTAAACTGCCAACTCATGTGTCTTACTCAGTTTACGTTTTCTCACCCAGGGTCCCAAGTCCTCTCCCACCTGTAAACTACCAGTCTGTCCTCTGGGCCTATATGTGCATTTCTGATTCTAATGGTTTCATAATTTTGTTCTTTAGGTCCCACATGAAAGTGAGATCATTGGCCTTTCTCTTTTCTGTCTGACTCAATTCAGTCAGCATAACACCCTTCCTCATCCATCCATATAGCTCCAAAGGTTGAGATTTCTTTCTTTCCCATAGCTCTGTAAAGAAAATGGGTTAATTTTCAAATCAGTGGATTGGACAAACACTCAGTTTAGATTTTCCACACACACAAAAAAAAGACACAGCAATCAATTTATTGATTTCTGTATTTTGAGAATTGAGGCCAGCTGCTGTGTGGTATAAGGTGAGTGTTCTCAATTACTCTTGATTTCATTGCTATCATCTTCAAATGATCTACCCAATGGTGGGTAACTGAGAAATCTCCACTACAGAACTTCGGAAATGACTTTTGAGATATTTGATCATTCTTAGCACCTTCTCTGTACACTGCACAAATCTTTCCTTCTTTTTTGGTGTGTGTGTGTGTGTGTATGTGTGTGTATGTGTGTGTGTTTCCATTGCATTGTTTTCTTAAAATGATAAAGGGTATGATGGTGAAAATGTGCATTATCTTCCATATTCAACAAAAAAGAATCACTACACAAATTCACCGATTTTGATAACATTTTTGAAATGCTACTGTCACAAAACAATCTAACAAATTTGTTTCAAATGAAGTTAAAGACAAATAAACATTACTGGAGCCTTGTTATGCATAAAACAAATGAACATTTTGGCCAACTGAATATATGAATAACTAATTGACTATCTTAGGCTGTTTCTAAGGACATTGACTAAAGACAAGTTGAACTTGCTCCATGAGGATGACATTCACACCATAAAGCACAAGAACTCTGGAAGTGTGGGCTCCAGGCCAGCTTCCTGCAACCACCCATGTACTTGGGAGGATCTGCTCCCAGTTCTGCACCCTGATCCACACAGCATGGGGCTTCATGCTCAGGTGACACCCACGTTGTGTGGACACGCTGACAGTATTTTAGGGTCATGTGAAGACACAAAACTGATGAGAAAGAGGGAGGAGGCAAGATTCTGAAATTTACTTCTGATGAACCAGGGGTGAGCCTGCCTCTTCCTTTCCTGACTAGAACTACATCACCGGTCCATAGAAGCACAGATGATGATGGTGAAAATAAGGCTGAACCATTTTAGCTGAACAGTTTTCTAGAAATTTAGATCCCCCAGCTTAAGGAGGAGGAGGTGATTTTTAATGATGCATTCACTCTGTAATCAATGGGTGAAAAAAACAATGCTTTTTATATCAACCATAATTTTATTTATTTTCTTTCCTTTATAACAGTGATTGACATCAAAATTATCCCTAATGCAATATGTATGGTTTTCGCAAACATCCCAATCTCTATCGTCATCTCCACCTTAAGAAAATATAGCCATAAGTAAGTATTTTACTGTGTCCCCAGTGTTTTAACCTGGTTTTCCCATGGAGCCTAGAGAATAAAAATAAATAAATAAATAAAATGAGGCAGTGAGGCTGCTGCACATTCTTCACCAAACTCCACCGAAAGAACATGGCCTGGGCTCTCAAGGGTGGGACTCGGGCCTTTACCACAGAGAACAGAGGAAGGGGACTTGCCTTCTAGACACTCTGAGGCAATAGTGAGAAACCAGCCATTTGGGAGTGGGTTCTTACCAGACACCAAACCTGCTGGCATCTGTTCTTGGATTTCCCACCTTCAGACCTGTGAGGAATAAATGTCTGTTGTTGGCCCGTGACCCAGTCCACAGTAGTTTGTCACAGTATCCAGGATGGTTGATGGCTGCAGTGTCATAGGACAACAAGGGTTGACTCCCTGCAGATCCGGTGCCATATTTGTAAAATATACAACGGGAGTTCCTTTCAGTGATGTTCAAGGGCAGATTTCCTCTGGTTCTTTCCAATCAGAAGCCAGAGGACTGGACACCAAGTTGTCAGTTTAGATGACACCAGAGCTAGAACCAACAGATTTCACACGCAGCTTAACCCAGGGGTGACAGCAGCAGACACAGGGATCTGCAGAGATGAGCCCCACATTTTTCTTTTTAACCTTTCAAAATATTTATTTATTTTTCCACATTTATTTGTATTTTGGTATTTATTCTTTCATATCTGTTATGATCCCATTCCTTGTCTTATTCTATCATGTTTCTTTTCTTTTTTATTCTTATTTTCCATTTTTCTTTTTATTTTATATATATATATTAATCTTTTCTTTATTTTCTATTCCTAATTCTGTTTTATATTATTTTATATTATTTTATTTTATTTTATTTTATTTTATTTTATTTTATTTTATTTTATTTTATTTTATTTCCCTTTTGTAATTCTTTTGGTTTCCTGGGTTTTGTTTTCTTCTTTATTGTTTTTGATTTTTGTCTTTTACTCTTTCTTATTCCCTGGTTGGTATTGTTGTTACTATTGGTGGTGGGTTGTTGTTTTTTCTTTTACATAGTTTTTTGGTTTTGTTTTATTTTGTTCTGTCAGCAACTGACAACGGCTGTAGGAGAAAGAAATTCTCTGAAGGTGTTGACATTTCACACTGTTCCCCTCAGTGGACAAGGCTGCAGCTCCCAGCAGGGACAGAGTGGGTCATTCGGGCCGGGGCAGAGTCTCTTCCTCTCTCTAATTGCCTTCAACTACAGGAAGGAATTGAGTGCCATTCACATGCCTGGTAGGAGCCAGGTGATCAAGGCCCACAGCCCTGGGTGCTCTAGGTCAGGGTCTCCCCAGAAAACAAGCCACACAAAGCAGCCTCCACCCCACAGTGTGGGACTGTCCCAGGGGACCCAGAGTGTGCCTGGGGGGCAATGATGGATGCCAAGTCTGACCACAGGGCCAGCTGCAGCAGTGACAGTTGCACTTGAACTTCTAACTATCACACTGTGGTGTTCCTTCCCATCAGGGCTTGAGATTGCCCCAGACCCCTGATAACAGAGGGGACAGAACAGGGGCGGTGGGTGTGGACCAAGGACAGTGTCCCTGTGAACAACACAGGCTTGAGCAATGTTGTCCGGGACAGAGTCACGTCAGCTGGCCGAGGACCACGGCACATCTTTGTCACAAGTGGGTGACTTGCAGCCCTCCCCACTGCAGTGAGGACTCTGAGTCCCCGGGTGTGTACAGCCCTGCAGTGCAGGGAGCACTGGGTGTACACACTCATTCAGGTTCTCATTAAAGAGCATGGGTCCCACCACCTCAGCAGGCCCCACTATGCCCTGGACTTAGGCAGCCTAAGGCGGCGGTAACTGAAAGTTGCTCGTACACCCTCTGTGTTTTGTTTTTTAATATGTTATTTATCTATTCTGAGAGAAGGGAAAGGAAGGTGAAAGGGAACAAAGCATCAATGTCTGGTTGCATCTTTCACACCCACTCCCAGGGACCTGGTCCACCACCCATGCATGTGCCCTGACTGCAAATCGAGATAGTGGTTATGCCCAAGTCTGGGTTGTATCTTTGAACTTTTTCCTGTCTCCCAGTATCTCTGAGATTCTTCCGTAAGTGTAGATTGTCATGGACTGACTTCATGCTACCTCCAGCTTACAGGCTCAGTAAAATGAGGCTGCAGTGGTGGGTCTTATCAGATGGAACCTAACGTCCGAGGACACATGTTGCTGCATCTGTGAAAGGCAGAGGATCCATCTATCGGGACAATTCAGAACATGGTCCATGTGCAGACACCCCCCTGCAGAGTTACTGTGTGAGAGACTCAGAGCGACAAAGTCCCTGTGAGCCCAGGCTCACACCTTCCTGTGCAAAGCCAAAAGGGCTGAGCTGCGGAGGGCATTCAGGACACCAGGGGCAGAGTCACATACCACCCAGCCACTGTACCACAGGGACACTGACCATCCTGGCCAATTTCCTGAACCCCCTCCTCCTTACTCAGCACCTGCTTCTGCTCCTGAGGTGATGCCCTTCCAGTTTCCCCCATGGCCCTGCCCTCGTGTCTCCTTGCTGTGCCTTCTCAAAATGCAGGCCCATTGGTTGTAAGTCAGTGAGACGCCACCACATGTTGGGTAAGTGTTGGTGACACTGACTGGACAAGTACCCCCTGGGTTTGGCTTGCTCCAATACAAAGCAGAAAACTTCTTACCCCGGACTTTGCCGGTTCCAGGTGCAGGGAGAACAGGAAATGGCAAAGGCAGACCCTCCTCTGACCTCATGTCGACCTTGCATTCTTCAGGTCCATTGTCAAAGCAGGTCACTGATCAGGTCCAGGTCAGTGTGAGAACCTGTCCATGGGCTAGGACGTGTGGAGAAGGCATATCTGGGGCCCATTCCCATGAAAATCATCACAGTGTGTGTGTGTCTGTGTGTGTATGTGTGTGTGGTTTACTGAGCAGCAGAAGTGCAGTGAGATTAGGGCTTCCTGCAGGGATCCTCAAATGGGATCATCAAGCTGGGGGAGCAGAGTACAGAAGAGCTCCCCAAAGCCCCAGAGAGCTTCTGGGCTCAGAGGTGTCAGCTGTGTCAGCGCATGTGGTCGTTCCAGGGAAGGGGCTCCTTGATGGGTCACAGAGCCCTGTCTCTGGGCTCCCTGCAGAGTCACTGGGGTGTAGTAAGACCAGTAATCTGTGGCCCAACAGGACAACGCACATGGTGTCCCTGAGGGAGCGCCCTGAAGTGTGCATGCAGCCATGGGAGGTCCGTGCCCTGTGAGTCCAAACAGAATATTCCTCTGCAGAGTGCAGGCTGGGCAGCAGGGAGTAGGCGGGACCCATGATCTCAGGGCAACTTCCCCAGGGGCAGGTGCAGAGGGGCCTGGGGAAGGAGTTTCTCTGAGGGCCTGTGTCTTCCTATTCGCAAAAAACATCTAAAATAAATTGTACTTGAGATGACTGTAAATATCCTTTCCATCAGAGCATGTAGCAAACTCAAGGAGACTTGAGAACCACAGTCAATGAGGCCATTTCTAGGGTCTAGGGATTATTTATATGTGAAATGTAAGAAGCTGGGGACAGGGGTGGCTTCCAGAATTCACTGGGTGCAGCATTTTGGAGACACACTGGCCCTGGAATAAGACATTCAGGCATCAAGACCAGACATGTCTAGATTGTCTCTGTGTCACTGTAAGGTGGGTTCACAGAGAGGAGCATTTCCTGTGGGAGCTTGTTATTTAGAGAGAGGATCTAAGTCAGCACAGGTCTGAGGGACCTGTCAGGGTTCACCTGTCTGACAACAGGGATCAGGGCTTGATCCATCAGACTCCCACTGAGCATGGTCCCCTATGGCCTCTGGTTCTCCCAGGAGGGTCAGAACTTCAGCCATTAAATGCCCTGTCTCATGTGTATGCAAATGAAAAGAGGTGGACTAGGTTAAATGTAGGTCTGTCTGTGCCCTGAGAACATCACCCAGAACCACACCCTCCCTTCCAGAAGTCCTGACCACACAGCACCTCACCATGGACTGGAGCTTGAGAGCCCTCTTTCTGGTGGCAGTGGCTACCACCTAGTTCCTCAGCTGAGGAGGGAAACATGGCAGTCCAGGGGGAATGCCACCCATTCCTGTCTCCTCTGCACAGGTGTCCACTCTGAGATGCAGCTGGTGCAGTCGGGGGCTGAGGTGAGGAAGCCTGGGGCCTCAGTGAAGGTCTCCTGCAAGGCTTCTGGATGCACCTTCACCAACTACAGGATGTGTTCCATCTGACAGGTCTTAAGACAAGGGATTGAGTTGAAGGGACACATTGACCCTGGAGTTAGTGAAAGACAGAACACAGAGAAGTTCCTGGGCAGAGTCACCATGCCCCAGACAAGTCCAAGAGTGCAGCTCCCATGGAGCTGAGCAGCCTGAGAGCTGAGGATATGGCCATGAAGTACTGGGTGAGAGACAGACTAGTGACACACACCCTGAAATTGTCACAAAACAGGAGGGATGGGGCAGCTGAGCTGGGCTGAGGAAAAGACATGGTGCTAGGCCCCCTGTCTTGCTCACACACAGTCAGGAACTTGAGACCATCCATGAGGTTGCCACTGGCACATCATAAAAGCAAAGAGGATTTGAAGGGATCAGATGCTCTGTGGGAGGAAGGAGGGAAGTTACTCTTGAATGAACCTCTGTTTTTTACAGTGATTGTGAGGGGGACACATCAGAAGCCCCCTTCTCCTTGAAAAGAGTGGTGATCATGGAGGTATCATCTGGGAATCCTTGGCGGGGTCAGGTTTGGCAATTTGACTCTAGTGTCCCTAAGAAACTTCCAGGACATTCTCTTATATCTGAACAATGGAATGTGGTTGGGTAAATGTAAGTATGTGAGAGTCAAGGAGGAATTTCTAAAGTCTTTTCTCTGGCCAAGCATCACAGAGAAGACATTCTGGCAGAAAAGTCGAGGATTGACAGTGTTCTAGGCTCTAGCTTAGTCTGTGACATCACAGTGTTCTTTCTGTCCTCCCTTTGAGTGAGATCCTTGGGATTTTATCCCTGAGACCATTGTCCTATGAGATTCCCTGTTCCTTGGCCAGAACAAATATCATTACATGAGAGGGTACCATGGGGACACCCTTGACAATAGGAGACCCATATCCATCCTGTACTATGTGCCTATGACAACTGAACCACGGTCCACGCAATTGGGGCTGTAATCTACACACATTGATCCTTGTGCAGTCTGGAGTTCATAGCAAGCTTGTCAGCTCACATGAGGTTCATTCACCATCCATAGTAATTCATCACCAGGCACAAAGCTCCTTTTCCCACTTTGAACATCGATACATTCAATGCGTTTGGTACAAGTGCAGTGCATGGCCATCATGTACAGCCATGGTGACCAACTGCCATGGGTCACATGCAGACATGAATAGGGACTGTGAGAGAGAGGAGAAGGTTCTTATGACATTACCAACAGAGAGACAAGGGGACCTCAACACATCCCACCACCTGCTTCCTGGTTAGAGCTCCATCCCCAGCCCATGGAAACACAGGCACTGAGGGTGAGCAGCAGGCGGAACCAGCCCTTATGGACAGTTCATATAAAATCAGGTCCACCAGCTCCTGTGGCATGGAGTATTTGAATGGTTTATTGATCATGTAATCAATGGGTAAATAAAAACAATACTCTTCACTTCAATTATTATTTTATTTATATCTGTTATTTTCTATTAGTGGTTAGCATCAAGGTTTTTATAATCGAATTCCTAGAATTTCAATATTCTTCCTCCCTAATTTCTTCCCTCATCATCAACAAAGCAGATATAGCCATGAATGAGTTTCTTCTGGGTCCTAAATATTTGAACTTGGTTTTACCACAGATTCCAGAGAAGGAATACAAACTGAGGCAGTGAGGCTGCTGCCCATTCAGCAGCAAACTCCACTGAAGCAACAGGACCCAGGGACACTGCCTGCTTCTCTGTAGAAATCATGCTTCTGTCTCTCAATGACTCACATAGATGCTCCACCTCCTCCAACACTGGATCACATGTTCTAGGGTCACATTCTGATCTTAGCTCATATTCTGATCTCTTTGT